>JARFJB010001883.1:9810000-9950000 GCA_036346205.1 Vesta saturnalis
ATTCAACAATCTGCCAGCAGCTGGAGGCTGAAATTATTTTTCATATATATTTTTTGTTAGCGGTCGGTTTCATGTACATTTTACCAATTCAGATAATTTATAACTCTGTTAATTACGTTACTTATTCGGTTACTTTTGTGGTGAAAATTTATAAAGAAAAGAAAATAAAAATATATTTATTCCAACATTAACAGAAAGTTTGCATATTCTAAAGACAAGCTAAAGATGACTGGATCACCATCTCTGGTCATAATATTTACATATTAAAACGAAAGAATAAAAAAATACTGGTTCAGAAGTTTCTAGAGAATTTACGATAAGCAGTTTAATCTATCAAATCAAATCTATCAAATAGATTGAATAGTGACTTCCGCACACAACTTACTGTAACCTATAAATCAAAAACACGCAGCAAACGTTCTATCAATGACTTTGGTGCAATGAATTTTGTACATTACACATTTTTCCAAAGTACATATTAGGATAATAATGAAAACTAGAACTTTTATTCTTTTTGCCATCGCTGTTGTACCATGCACGAGTACTTTTGAAATTAGTTTTAGATTAGAGAAATGTAGATCTCAGTAAAGGTGCAAAGCTTATTCCGAATGTGTTATACCTTACTAGGGCATACTGGAGTATTAGTGCCTCCACAAGATGAAGGTAGGGCACAGGAATAGAAACGGAACTGAAACAGATAACGAGACGGTCATAAAAGTATTTTAAGTAGGCTTAGTAACACAAAAGATTCCTATTATGGTTATCATAAGATCAAATTTTATTATAAACAACATGTGAATACTAACGAGGTAAAGTTCAAAAAAATAAGAATAATTTGATGATTTTCCTTTACAAAATATATACATAAAGAAAATATATACCGCTTTTGTAAGCAAGGTTGCTGACTATATGCAGTCTCTAAATTTGAGACAATTTGTTCAGAACATACTGCAGGTATGTGAATTGCCACCTTATGTGATTTTTTTGCAAAAAAAAAAAATAGAATGCAATAAACCTAGTGATACTGTGTAGAACAAGAGCGAAACACTTAAATCTACAGATCCATAAATTTTACACTATTGATATGCGACAAAATTCACAATATTATTACAATATGAAAACTTTAGTATTTTTCCAAATTTTGCTTCCATCCAAAGATTGTGACCCTAATTCGGGTGACCGTATAACGAACGTTTGCATATTTCAAAATAATTAAAAAATCACCATCAAATGTCATAGGATTCTATAATTTGTGAACAAATAGTTACTTAAGTAAAATAAAATATTTCATTTCAAATTAATTCATTAATCCATGCTGGAGATATTTTATAATTAAGTAATTAATAATTTACTCATTTTATAGACATATCCTTGATTGGTTAAGTTATTAATTTAGTGAATCTTGGTTAACACAACTTCAGTCATATTTAATCATAATGACAAATTTAAAAACTTCTGAATAATTATTATTAAACGAAGGTTTGCTGTATCAAGCCTTTTGAAACAAAATATACTATATGACTAAAAAATTTGACAACAAAATAACTTAATGTTTAAAAGCAAGAATTAATAAAACTTCTAAAATCAACTTAAAGTCCAAATTCCAAGCATCTGTCGCATTATACCTGAAGTGTGTAAAGCTTTTATCAATGTTCTGCGAGATTTTGTAAAGGTTAGTTAGAAAAATTATGTACCTTAAAATTAAAAATCATAGTTTATACTTGATTTAATAAGAGATAAGCCGTAATCCATTAATGGGCGAGGCTGTTATGAGGCTGAATAATTAAAAAAATTAGTCTACCAACCTTAATTATAAAGAACTTGCGAGTTGCGGAGAGGGAAGCAGATGGCCATATAGCAAATATAAATTTTTGGGCGATATAGTACTTCCCATCCGTTGGATGTGGAAGTAATATAAATAATATCATTGAGAACAAGTAGACGGCAAAACAATCAACATTATCCGTGCAGGGTTTTCATAACAACTATTTTAAAATAGGGACTGACTTTTCAGCCGCTCTGTACATCTCCATTTGTTTTACCAAAACATTTCTTTTAATTGAATTTTAGCTTGGCTTTAGAACAAAATTAGGGAAAATGAATACAATTTTAAATATTGTGATATTTTATATATTCAAGAAAACTATACAGAACATGTTAAACATCAAAGAAAAAATACATGTTAACATAATAACCTTTTGATTGATTTTGTTAAAAAATTAAAATTGGTAAGGACTGTAAATTCAGAACCAGCTGCTTGTTCTTCGTTATCACTTGAAGACTGAGAGAGTAGTGAGAGATCATGAGAGGGGAAACCACTTGAATTATCAACATTTTGATTCATATTTGAAACACTTGTCGTATTCTAATTATATGTACTAGTCGTAACCCCATCATTATCGAATTTTTCCATTGCTGCTTCAAACAAAATGTTGTTTACGAGATGTTTTACAATGGTCCTTGCTCTAGGCTGAAGATAACGCAATTAATTGGCAACATGTTCTCCGTAAGTTGTACATCCATACTTCTTCAATGCTTGTTTTAATACAGGGTATGCTTCTTCTTCACGTTTGGAATAAGGCGATACGGATTTACTCCTTTTCGCTGTTTTCTTGGGCGAAAGAAACTGTTTAACATTGCTTCCGCTACTTGACAAATTTGTTGCATCATCAGAGTGATATTGCTGGCTGGGACTTGGTGAAATAGTTCACTGACAATCAGACGCCACTTCTTCATCCTGAAAATAGCGAAAGAATTATTTTTAAAATCAGAAATAATCAATTGTTTAATTATATTACAGATTTCGCAAAATGCATATGAGTGGAATAAAATATCAAGTGACTTGGAAAAGACGTGGAATTACCCACACTGTATTGGAGCCATGGAAGGGAAGCATATAGTGATTCAGAGCCCAAATAACAGTGGCAGCCTGTTTCTAACTACAAGGGGCATTCTCCATACTATCGATGGGTATAGCAGACGCTAACTATTGTTTCGTGTATGGCAATATTGGTTGTAAAAGAAGAATTTCAGACGGAGGCGTGTTTCGGAAAACTTCTTTCTACAGCAAACTAGAGAAGAACCAACTAGCATTACCACCTTCACAGCTTCTCCCTGGAAGCAAAGTGTTGTCTACTTTCATTTCATTTTAGTGGCACATGATGCACTTCTTCTACAGATACATATTATGAATCCTTATCCAGACCTCCAAGAAAAAGGATCTAAGAATAGAATAAACAATTACAGGCAGCGCGTGCACGAAGAGTGGCGGAGAATACTTTCGGGTTATTAGCATCCGTATTTCGTGTGTTTCGGAAACTTTTGGTGGTGAATGTCGAAAACGCAGAAACTATCACATCTTCGTGCGTATATTTACACAATTATTTAAGGAAGAGCAATACTTGAAGGTCTCTTTGCGCTCCTCATGAATGTTGACACACAAGAGGGTACTGTTATTCCAGGATCATGGCGGACGGTGGTTGAAAATGACACGGGCATGGTGAATTTACGGCGCAAACCACGAAAATCAAGTGAAGGTGCTTAAGGCGCCCAGGATGAATTTGAAAGATATTTTGTGTCAAGGGAAGGAATGGTATCATGGCAAGACAAATACTAAGCGACAGAACACATATTGTAAACTGTAGCGTTTCATGTTGATGTACAATAAATCTAAGAAAGTATCGTTATCGTTTTATGACTTTATTTTCCTACGTAACTACAGGTCATACAATAAATCGTGGTTTAGACTTTAGCTAAAACTGTTGTAGAACCATAATTTAAATCTATTGTCGGTGTTTGAAACAATATATTTCAATATTAAAGACAGCTTATTGCTTTTTTATAGGTAAAACATTTGGTTGCACAAACAAAATAAACCAAAAATATTGCATGAACTTAGTCCTGTACCTATCGGCCTTGGTTCGGCCTGGCGCAGTGAACTGGTGCCGGATACCTGACGTGTCGGCGTGACGGTGACTCATGACTTCAATAACTTATAACTTTAATAAGAGAAAAGATGATACTAAATATTTTGAAACAATTCATATAATTCCTTCATTCGTAAAGACAAATACATTAAAAGCATTCTAAACTTACCTCATAATTGTCTGCGGTTGATGAGGTTTGTCTAGGAATGTCCACATCTAACAAAAATAGGAGGAGGCTGTACGAAAAACACTTATCTTTCTTCGGAGATGAGCGACTCTTCGGTTTCCCAATTCTTTTATGTTCACGGTGGAAAGCCGATCTCAATTTTTTTATTTTTCCGCGATCGCGTCTACAGTACACTCATATTTAGTAGCAAGTTTTTTCAACGTGTCACTTTTCACATTTCTATCTTTGTACTCGCCACCTTTGCCACAGCGAAGGTTAATTTTGATAGTCATCAGTAAATCTCATGTTTTCTCAACACTCCACTCCATGTCGCTTGGTTTCTGCCGCACGGATCCATCACCTGCTGGATACTGGCAGCATCGTTCGACACGCTGAATTTCTGTCGCACTATGTAGCATGCGGCAGGCGACATGACCAAGATGTGGCATGCGGCACTGTTCCTTTCGACATGTTGTAACGTGTTGCTTCGATTGAAGCACTCCTTACCGCATGCGACAGTGCCGTATGCCACATGTTGTCCACAAGTTGCCACAGTGGAAATCCGCCTTAAGAATTACCACTTCTTACTAAAATACTTACCTTTTTTGGGTGTTTATATAGTGTATTTGTATTTTTAAGTAATATAATCTTAAACGGTACGATAACACTTACAGTTATCTTCATCCGTAGTAGAATTATCTTTCAAAATTGTTAAAGATGTTGAAACAATTTTGTGAAATTAAAAAAATTGAAAACGAAAACATAAGACTACTATTAATATAAAAGTTTGATAAACGTATAAAGCCAACTATAGAATACAATTTTAGTAAAGGATAACTGGATCATTAATAAATTAAATATTGTTGAACTGCATTGAAGATGACAAATCAGAACACGGTCAAAGGCTAGCAGTGAAAAATGTCATACCCAAAGAACAAATTTAACAAAATTTAACCAAGTTATGATGAAAAGAGTTGTGAAAAACTTTAATTTGAGATTGATAAAGGCATACACAAATAGAAACTTGACATGTCAATTAAAGTTATAGTCAAACCTAACAAAGAAATAGCTTTGTCAATAAACGCAAGTGTTATTTAACAATAAAAAAACAATGTAGTACGTTTTATGTAATTTTTTTATTTTAATTATAATTTCAACCACTCACGTTAAATTATAGTGCTATGGTAATTTAACATATAATTGGTAAAGCATTTAGTTCAAGGTCTAGGAAAAACACAGCAAAAAACCTAGACATACCAAAACTAAAATTGAAATTAAAATTAAGACCTACCATTATACCTTTTGTGAATTATAAGTTGCCAAAACCTATTTAAATGGAGATTTTCTTCTTGTTTATGGAAATTTTTAGGGTGTTTGTTATATCTCAATACCTTCACGTTGTAAACGCATATAATGAGTTTATCTTGAAAATATTTCCATATTATCAAATGGAATGTTATTATTTAAATTATTTAAGACATGGTCAGCTACCGCAGACTTCTCTGATTCACCCAATCTACCAAATCTAATAGGTCCTTCAGGTCTTGTATTAATGATACGTTTTGTGGTTCCAATGCATATTTTATCACATGAACAAGATAACATGCACTCCGGAAGAACAAACAAAAAAAAATACACAATTTCATCTGAAAATCGCAAGGACGAGTTCAGTATGTAGCGATACTACTATTGATCTACAACTCAAACCTTGAATACGTTATTAAAAACGAAAAGATACATTAGTAAGAAAAGAATTTTGCCAAAAGTGATAAAAATAAGAAACTAGAAAAAATACAACTTAAAAGTTAATAGAACAAAAAAAGAAAAACAAAAAGCTTTGATTATAGGTACTATAGTATATACCCACCGAAATGCACAATACCAATGTTAAAACTAACTTTGATTGTGTTGGCTTTCCAAAAGGTGTCGACGCATATATTTTTCAAACGTAATTTCAAAAAAATTTTTAAGCTTGAGGGAACGGGGTTGTACAACTTATAAATACAGTAAGAAAAACAACGTTCAAAAATGGAAGTTTTGTGAATTGGTGGAGTACTAAGTCCTTTGTTTCTGATATTTAAATGATGTACATCCGTTCGAAAAGATGTACCTGTGTAGGTATGAAGGTTTTTTACGCAAAATAATTTTTTGATACTAACAAACACAATACAAAGTATCTCCATTCGTCATGTTCAACCAGCTACATTCTTTGAGTTTACTAGAAACATGATCAAATTTACGAATTCCATAAATGTACCGTAAGCATGAATTTTATACTCGCTGAACACGGTTTCCATCAGCAGCATCTAAGCAAGGTCCATAAACGGGAGCGCGATACGTGAATTGTGACAAAACCAACGAATTACATAAAGTTACTTTGGTAGTTCTACTTAAAGACGACTTATGCGGGTATAAGATTCTCAATGCAGCTTAGGAACGGTGTATACTGTTTGCAACTTGCTCTTTATATCTATAAGTATTATCTATTAGTAAACCCAGTTTTTTTGCTTCAACAAGCGGTATCGGTAAATCATTAACAATTAATTTGATTTGATCTTTAATCTGAAAACATTCGCTTTTTTTATCAAATAACAGCGCCACGGATTTACTGTGATTTAGTAAAAGAGAATCTTTTGAGCAAATGTCGTGTACTTCTTTAAGATCTTTATTTATATCATCGAGAGCAAGTTGAAAATCGGTACTTTTGAACGAACAACACAATTGCGCATCATCTGTATACATTTAAACCTTACAATACAATACAAATGTCTCTAAACAAATAGCTGGTATAAATAGAGTAAAATGGCGGTCCCAGTATGGATCCTTAAGGGACTCCAGATATTATTTGAATTTGAGATGAAATTTAATTTGACACATTTACTGACTCCTGTTATTAAGAGAGTTAGTGATTAAATCAATAGAACTTTGTTCAAACCCTATATATAACGAAAAATACAAGTTAGCATTGAATGGTTTAACGTTTGGAACGCTTTACTAAAATCGAGTAATATTAGCAAAGATAATTCACCTGCATCAGTAGCTTGTAAAATACTATCGGTAATATTTAACATGTTCTTTAATTTTTCCTGTCGGTTTAAAAGCAGGCATGCCATGATTAATTAGAATTTTTTCAATTCTATTTGTAACATTACTTATAAAGAGAAGAAAAGCAGTACCAACATTAAGAACTGGTTTTTCTTTATAGTTATGTCTAGCTGGTGTAATAACATTATTAATATCAGCAAGTGAATATACATTACATTGTAAGGATTTTGTTAAACACTTATATTCATCTTCCAAATGTTCAAGATCACAGATTCGTTTTGCTCAATCCACTAAAGATTAATACGCCAATTTCTTGATGTGAATGGTGGTTTAATAATTTATGCAGGTATCTATTAGTGTGTGTCGGATTTCTGTAGCCCTTCAAAGATAGTGAATTATAAATTTTAGATATTGATATGTCAAGAAATGATAAACTTCCATTAGTTTCTTTTTCATAGTAAACTGGATGCTTGGATATATAACATTTATAAAAATTAAAAATTCATGTATTGCTTCTTCCCAATGTCTCCAAATAACAGATGTGTCATCACTAAACTGAATTTGTTAGGTGAATTTTGTGACGCTAATGTTTCAAATTATCCCATGTAAAAATTAGCTATAACAATATTGTTTTATTTTCGTTACGTTTAAGATCAATTAAACACGGCGCTTACGAAAGGATAAGTTTATCTTTGGAGGTTTTGGTTTATATAATATCTTAACGGTTTTATATCTAACTTCATTCGAAGCATCAAAAAGTAACGATTTAATAGAATTCTCAATATTGAAAATTATATCTTGGTATTAGCTCAAAATTTCCGCCCTTATAGCATCATCTGAAGAAATAGAATCAGAAAGGTTTATAACTGTTTTTTTTATTATCGAAGAATGGTCTATTATATTGCTGCTTAAATAATTGATCAAATTTTGCTTTTTGACGTTTGGATGAAATGTTAAAATTTCATACCATTTAAAGGTTAATGAATCAATTTTATCCCAATTCTCTCTATTTAATACAGATGAAATTTTTAAATATAAATATAAAAGATCTGTCTCTGTTGGTTTTACCCAATGACATTCTAGTAGTGCGTATTTGAGTACGCAGAAGAGCATTTTTAGTACTTCTATAAATATGATTAGCTTCTTTTAACATAGAGAAATTTTGTACTAATCTTTTGGTTCTCAGCAGCGTAGTAAAAAAGCAAATGATGATAGCAATTGTGCTTTGCGTTTATCTTAAGTTTTCAAATTATTTCATAAAACGATAAGTTTCCTCCCCATACAGGACTGAAATATAAAAATCTAAACTTTCACCATTATTACATAGAATTAAAATACTTAGCTTTTGGGTATCTGGATGGTGTATTTTTATATTTATATTTTATGTGAAGCTATACGTTTCAATAACAATGACAGTTATCGTCTCCTGCAAATGGAAATATCTGTATGAATTACTTGAGGTATTAGAACCAATTTATGAAATATGAAAAAGATAAAAACGCGAACATATAATATAACAGTTTGATAAACGTATAAAGCTACCTATGTAATCAAACTTTAGTAAAGCATAACTAGATTCTCAATAAATTAAATATTATTAAACTGCGTTGAAGATGACAAATCAGAACACCCTCTAACGGTCAAAGGCTAACGGTGAAAAATGTCATAATCTGAGAGCAAAATTAGCAAATTTTAATAAAATTATTATGTAAGTGTAAAGTTGTGAAAAACTTTAATATGAAATTGATAAAGGTGTTCACAAATAGAAACTTAACATATTAATTAAAGATCTAGTCATATCTAACAAAGAACTAGTTCTTTGTTAATAACTGTAATTGTTATTGTACAGTGATAACACAATATGATTTTTTATTTTAACTACACATATTAGAATATTATAGCGTTGTGGTCATGTAATATGTAATTGGTAACGCGTTTTCTAGGAAAAAACGCAGCAAAAAATCTAGCTTTCCCAAAAACTAAAATTAAAATTAAACCGTAGCATTGTACCTTTTTTTCATTATAAGATGCCAAAACCTGGTTATACGGAGATTTTCTTCTCGCCTATTAAAGTTATTATTGATGTTTACATGTCTCAATAGTAATGAATTTGTCTTAACAGTATATCATATTACCAAATTGAATGTCATGATGAGATTATTTAAAGCATGTTAAGCTACTGTAGATTTTTCTGGTTAACCTAATCTACAAAATATCATATCTTCTTTACGTCTTGTACCAAAACTACGTTTTATGGTACCGATGCATACTTCTCCAGAAGGTCAAGATAACTTATACACTTCGGAAGATGGCAATGGGTTTGGAACATTTTTAGGTGACTTTAAATGTTCTTTAATTTTTCTTGTAGATTTAAAAACAGTCCTAATGCCATTATTAATTAGGATGTTTTCAATTCTACCTGTAATTTATATTTATAGAAGCTAAGTATCTTAATTATACCATACTGAAGTTATCATCACGATTGTGTGTTTTCTAATAAATGGCTGATAAACCCAATGATTACGCCTATTTTCTTACTAAAACCATATTTTGTGAATTGGTCTGTCACCGTTGAACTATGCCGACATTATCTATTTGCACAAATCTCGTAAGTTAGAGGAAATACATTCCTTCACTGGGGAAATTTTTGCTTATCACTTAGAAATAGAACAGACGGATCCATCATTGCAGCAAACTTGTGAGAGCTGGTACAGCTCCAGAAGTATACAATTTAAAAATAAGTTCACGTTTCTACGTTACAATATCTGCTGTCGGTTCAGTGTTGGCTGATGTACTTTGTATTTATCCCTTATTAGAGAGTTCCCATATTATGTAATGTCTAAATGAAAACTTTACTGCGTTAAAACAGTTATTCATTTTTTTCTTTTTTTTGGTAAAAATTTTATGAGCGCATATTTTCGAGTGTACACATATAGACTCTATTCAAACACAGTGTACTGGTTAGGTAAAGTAGAAGAGTTCCTACTCATATTTTGCGTTATGTATTTTTTTTAAATAGACCTATTATTATACGTTATGGTCACATTCAAAGCCAATGTTAAACAATATCAAGGGTAAGCTATAAGAAAATTCTGGATACACTAGCACATACACGGATCAGTTGCAGCATTAAATATACCATCAACCTTAACTCTTCGGTATGCAGTATTTTCACGGTTCACTATGTTCACCCATCTCCAATTTGGCTTTCTGTGATTGACCTATTTAATAACAATATCGCCTTGTCGTGCGAAATATCTGACAAACACTGAAATATTTTCTAATTTTATCCAATCTTCTCATCAGAAATCATAAAATTATTCACCACTTTGTCGTACCGACAGACGGACAGGAGTCTTTACGATGAATCCTTGCAATTTCTTTTTTCTTCATTCCGCTACTTTTCAGGCGAGAAGATGCAAACCTACTTAGGTTTGGATACCTTTGATTTCTCGCTTTGAATGTTTTTATTAGAACAGATTTTTCTGGCTAGAAGCGGTTAGGATGACCAGTAGGCCGGATCCAAATGTTGCATTTTTTGGGTTGCTTTTGTCATAATGGAAAAAGTCAATTGTCACTGCCGCTTGTTGTCAACTGGAACGACTCTGTTACAATTGTTTATCACAGTACAAAATAGTTAAATACATAAAATTCTCATTCAGACTGACATGTTCATACGGATTAATGCTTATTTTTCACGCTTACGTCAACTGAAATATTCGTATCACCAAACCGAATTAATTTGTTACTCAGTGAGAACTACTAATTACCTCCGGCAAATTCATGTCACTTCTTTTTCCATTATTCTATATAAGGTAATTATTCTTATAGAATAGAATAATCCGGATACATCAATAATATCATAGAATAATAAAAAAAATAGTATCATAGAATAACATCACATTCTGTGTAACTACGAACGAAAATGAGGTATAAATTAAACACAATACAAACGACGATTCCTTATCATTTGTCTAAAGTAAACCCAATAGTCATATTAATTTAACGTTTTATCTATGTATATCATACTTTTCAATTAATTAAGTTAATTGTTTAGGTATATTTAATTCCGCAGAAAAACTTTTGTAAGAAAATCTTTTCTAACATTGAGTTACCTTACCAAAAACGCCATAGTTTGATCGTAGAAATCTGTAATTATCATACCTAACTATATGACACATCCTATTATTTACCTTCCAACCAACATATACATATGTAGGTATAGAAGGTTATGCGATCGGCTTTTTTTTCACTATCGCTAAATCGAATTGTTACCTCATTTTACGATGTTTGACAAAATTATGCCAAGATCGGTGTATGTGTTCGTGCGTGCGTGCTTGCGTGGGTGTGTGCATGCGTGGGTGCGTGCGTACGTGCGTGTATGCGTACTTGTGTGGATGCGTGGCTGCGCGGGTGCTTGCTTGCTTGTGTGAGCGCATGCGTGATCCACGATCAATTTAAAACCATAATACGTACGTGCTTGAAATTTTGGAATTAAGCTTCAATTCATTTCTGATGGAAATTATTAGATTTTGGGAAAAGTCCAGATGCGGAGAGGGGGCAGGGATTTATTATGGACAGTTTTTGATTTTCGTCAAATATTTCTGAAACAGCTGCATATTTCAAAGATATGAAAATGCCTAGATGTAGGTCTTAGACATCTCGATTAATTATGTTCTAAGGAATTTTATGATACGAGGGGACACATAAAATTCCTAAGGTGGAATTTAAGTGTTTGTTCAATTTTTTTCAATATCTCAATAACATTTTACAAGAAAATGTGACGACATATTTTTTAAAGGCACTTTAATTTCACATAAATTTTCTGCATAAAGTTTTTAATACGAAGCCAAAATGCATCATAAGTTAACTAAATAACAAACTGCTTGAAGTGTATTATCGATATTCGTACAGAAATAGGTGGCTTTCTTTCAAGTTGGCATCCATATGTCTATTAACCCCTATCTGACATGAAACTTGAAATATCCATCTGACAGATTATTATTTTTGTTTTTACAATGTTGCCTATTTTCGTTACGAACGTATTAAAAATAATAAATTACATTTAGTACTAAAACATATGGTATGGAACAACACGCGACCTTCCAACCTAGTGGAAATTGAAAGAAATGAAATAATTTCAAAAATATGTTTTAACATCTTTTTCAATACGTTCATAACAAAAATAGGCGACATTGTAAAAACAAAAACAATAATCTATGTCAGATCGACTTTTAAAACTTCATGTCAGACAGAGGTTAATAGACATATAGATGCCCATTTGAAAAAAAATTCTAAAGCCGCCCGATTCTATAGAATATCTATAGTACGGTTTAAGAAGTTTCAGTGTTATTTAATTAATTTTTAAACTTATATGCGTGTATTAAGAAACTTTATAAAGAAAAGTTACGTAAAATTAGTTTTTTTTTTAAAGTGTATTTACACATTTGCGTGCGCGCGCGCGTGTGTGTGTTTGGATGAATGTGTATACATGTGGATTAATCCACGACAACCCGTACGTACTTTTAATTTCGTATTTAAGCTTGTCATTTCTCCTGGAGCTGATTAAACTTTTGGAGAAATTCAGCGGCGTAGAGGGGGTTTTAGGGTAGTTTTTGGTTTTTGTCAAATATTTCTGATACAGCTGTATATTTCATGCAAAGATATAAATATACCAACCAAATAAGTTAAGTATCTATATCCCTAATAACATCTGACATGAAGCTTTAAACGTCCATCTGACAGATTATCATTTTGGTACTATGGTGTCTATTTTCGTTATGAACGTATTAAATTAAATATTAAATATAATCCTAAAAAAATTATAATTAAAATTATTCCATTTCTTTCATTTCCACTTTGTCGGTTGGCAAGTCGTATGTTTTTCCACACCAGATTTTCTTTCTGATTGATTTTGAATCTTGGTGAAAGGTATTTCGTCTACGATGCAAAATAATATCTTCCGCAGTTAAGAAAATGTTAAATAAAAGAAGCCGTGATCTGTAGGAGAGTTGGACTTGTGAACGATACATTGTGTGTAAAGCGAACGCCATGGCTGTATTGCTGAATCAATGTATATTTTGGGCAACATTTGGTCCAATTGCTAATTAACACTTGCACTGTATAACTCCGCTCTTGGCCATTGAGAAATATATATTTTAGGCAATATTTGGCTCTTCTGCTGACCATACACATGAACTACACGATTTTTCTCTTGGCAGTTCATGATCCGAATAAAAATTTGTGTGTAAATATAAATTTTGTCCAACTTTGAGCCCAAACGCGACCAACACTGATGGACTACAGTATTATGCTCTAGACCATCGGTATAATAATTTTTTAAGCGAATCCAACGAAATCGTTGTATACATATATATTCTGAATAAAATTCGGCCCAAATGTTAATCAACACATGTACCACAGAATTTGGCTCGTGGCCATCGAGGAAATCAATTCTGCCGCGACTCCATCAATTGGCGTGGATACAGATTTTGAGGAATATTCGACCCAAATGCTGACCAACACTCATGGGCTAAAGAATTTGGTTTACGACCATCGAAGAAACCAATTTTGGCGGAACCCAAGTGCAATTGATGTTTAAATATAGATTTTCAGTCCAAATGTTGACAACACTCAGTGGGCATAATATTTGGCTTATAGCCACCTAGTGAATCCATTTTGCTAGGACGACATTGTTACAAATTTTTTTATATTTCCTGTTTTCTAGAGTTTTGCCGAAAAAGGAAGATTAAAAAAAAACAGTGTTCAATAAACGTTTATTTCGTTTTACTTTACAACTTTTTTTAACAATATTTTTCTGTGTTCTTTATTTTTTCATAAAGTAATTAAAATAAATGATAAGTAATATAGGTCTTATTTGAAAAGTGATTCAAAAAAATAGTTTTTTTTTTCTTAATTACTTGTAAGAAGTTTATGAATTATTTCCATTTTTGTAAACATTGCGTAATAAAGAAGTTTAATTTGATTATCGTCCCATTTTTTTTTCATAGTAGCATCTACTTGCACACATTACAGTGTAAGTAATGTTGGGATAGCTCTAAGTCATAGAATGTAAAATACCAGGGAGGAGTTTTTGTCAATTATTGCAGAGTTGCATATGGCGAAAAACAAGTTTCCGGTTGTCAGTGGCGTACCGTTTCAAGAGGATATTGTACACTTATGTTTGTACTGACATGCGAAATTGTATTTAAACCATCCGTGTTAATTTCTTTTATACCACGCTGCCTTAAAATTAAAAGGTTTGTTACATGATGTCTTAATGTAACATATAATATTATAATTTTAAGGCAACGACTAATGGTTAGATTAAATATAAAATTATTCACAGTCCACGTTCTAAATGATTAGAGTGTTGATTTTATATCGATTTTTTAGAAAAAATTTCAATTTTTATTAAGTAATATATACATGTTTTAAATTATTTAATATTTAAAAAATATTTTTAAGCTACGATATAACTAGTTATGCATTTATTCAAAAAAATAGTTACACTTCCTGATACAATAAAGTTAAACATATAAATTATGATATTTTTAAAGTTAAATCTCGCAGAACAATGATCGTTACGCCTATGAATTAAAACCATAACCTAAATTAAATCTTGAAGTTTATAATAAAATATTTCGAATAAAACTAATATTAGTTTGTTAATTAATATCGAAATAAGTAAATTATTATTATGTACTTACACGTGAAATGTAATATTTGTTAATTTACTTTTTAAAATCTGAGAAGAGCCACAAGATGCACAACTAACCATTATGAATGATTTTTGTCCTGAAATGTTTAATATTCAATACAACACTACTTAATGTCCACAACGTTATTATAAACACTTGATTATTACCAGTAATTATTATACAAGATACTTTAAAACAGTTCAAAATATTCAAAACACTTTTACAAACACTATGGCGACTTCCGTCGCAATTTTTAAATACGGTATATAGCTCAACGTTCCTTCCTGGTATTCTTTTTATATTCTATGGCTCTATAAGTACAGTTGAGAAAGAATAAAATACCCTAATTATTCAGTACAGTACATAACGGCTTTTAGTAATATTTGTAAACGGAAATATAAATTTAATATTAAAAAAATCATTTTTAGCCTTAATGGATTATAAACATATAAAATTGATTTTTATTCGACATTGTGAATTATTAATCAATAAATTGTCTAAAATGATAAAGAACCTTGTCCTATTTGGATATTAATCTGTATAGTTTTCAAATTTAAATACACGTACGTTAGTTAATGCTAATTTAAGGAACCAAAAATATATTTGTCTTATTTTAGTAATAATAACAATAATTTAATGCTATTTTCTTAATTAATTTAAAAAATAATTACAACAGTCAGACAGGAAAAAATAAGTTAAACTTGAAAATAACAATTTCTAATGTCATTGAAATGATATGCATTTGTGTGTGTACAAGGTGTTACTTTATGATATGCTAATATATAATGACCATTTTAATGAAGAGTTTATGTTATAAACTTTTGAACTACAGAATGGTAAAGCTGTGGAATTCTTCTTTTACAGTTTCGATAACACTTCTTCCTTTCTACTAAGTATTTATACCAATGGCGTACACGCGAGTTTTACACTAAATAGTTTTCAAGCAAAAACTACATTCCTTCCTTAGAACAAAAATTACCTAAGGTTTTCGGATAACAAAAGTTTTTCCTGCATTGGCATATCCCTGTATTTTTTAAATCTAGTGGATCCATAAAAATCAAAAAAATAAACTTTAAATAATTTATTTACCAATCTAGTATGAATTGAGTACTATCGACTCTCTATAACCCGAATTTCAAGGGAACGTGATATTCCTTCGAGTTACCTATACTTCAACTTATAAATAGTTCGAGTTATGGAGGTCATTGTTTCACATAATTCGACTTATAGTTGTTGCGTTGTTTCAATAGAAACAACGCTAGTAAACACACTGTAGGGTACGGCACTGGTTCTTTCCAAAAAGATACGTAAAGTTTGATCTGCGGCTCTTGCTTCCGTAGGAGTAATGTCTGCTGACTGAGGAGCATCCACTTCATTTGTGATCGATTCTACAATCTAAGCATCAATTAACATTCAAGTGACAGCTACCCCCTCGTCAACAAGCACAAAGTCCTCTAAAGTAAGATCATTTGCTTGCAGATTCATTGTTACTGTATCCCACTCATTCTCAATATCCATACTGGCGGGTTCCGATTCTCCTTCATTTTCACTTAAATTTTCATCTGATGCACTTGGAAGAGAAAAACAACACGACTTGACCCAGTTGGCTACTATTTCGATGGTAACTCTTCGCCAACTTTTGTCAATCATCCGAATTTCCTCTAACAAGTTGATTGTACACTCCTTTCCATCTTTAATGGCTGACGGAAATTTTTTTACCACTTCCGTTCTGTAGAGCACCTTCAAGTTTTTTTATTATACCTTGATCTAGGGGTTTTAATTACGCTGTTGTGTTGGCCGTCAAAAACTGTACATTTACCCATTTCAGAGGCAGAATAATATTGTGGGCGCTGCAGTTGTCAGTGAACAACATAATTTTACGCGTTCCTTTCCCCATTTGTTTAGCCAACCAAGAGGCGAACGCTCCGCGTTCATCCGTGCTTTCTTGTTTGCTGTGTACTCAACAGGAAGGGACTTTACTCCAGCAAAACATCTAGGTTTGTTTGATTTGCCTATTGGAAAGGGCTTTGCCATGTTCGTGCCTGTCATGTTAGCCGCAAGCAAAAGTGTTACCCTTTCTTTGCTATATGTACCCCCACGACATTTTTCATCTTTAAACTCGTAAGTTTTATCAGGGAGACACTTGAAATACAAATCCGTTTCATCTGCATTGAAAATTTTCTTTGGGCCATAGTCTTTTACGAGGTCTGACAAGGACTCCTTCCACTCATCACACACACACTATCATCTACCGCCCTACTTTCACCACGAACTTTTTTAAACGAAATATTGTGTCTCATTTTAATATTTTCAAGCCATCCGTTACTAGCCTTAAAGTTTACGTGGCCTAGAGATTTAGCAAAGTTTTCAGCCTCTGCTTTCGGCATAGGACTGCCTAAAGTAATGTTTTTTTTTATCTGCATTGTTTAAACCACTTCGTCATACATTCTTCAACGTCAGGAAACTCAGCTTCAGTTTTTCTCTTACACTTAACGTTACCTTGATCAGCCCGCTTTTTGATCTCTGCCTGGCTCTTCAAAATCGTGGGCAAAGTACTGCTTGGAATGCTGAACTTTGCTGCTATGTACTTCTTATTCCGTATTCCTTCATTCATTAGCTATATAATCTTCAACTTTTCACCGATCGTCAACGGTTTTACTTTTATGCCACTCACTGCTACATAATTCATTTAGAACACGCACTCACACGAAAGCACAAACAAAAATAGCTGTCAAGTCAGACAGGCAGACGCAGATGACACACCGACAAGTCTCAATATGCTCCTATGTAGTGTATGGTTTTTCGACTTATAGAGGTAATTTATTTAAAGACTTCGGCCTAAACATTGTTCTTTGAGTTATAGAGGTAAAATTTGAGTGATAAATTAATTCGAGTTATCTACGGTTTTTTTTCGACTTAGGCAGGTTTTCTCCAAGGAACGGGGAAAAATTCGAATTATAAAGGCATTCAAGTTATCGAGGTTCGGATTATCGAGAGTCGACTGTAAATATTTTTAGTCAAGATATTCAAATAACATTAACGGATAAAAAATAGCAGAATGTTCAATACTGTCGTATTATTCTCTTCTTGTTCAGTGTTACATTCACCAAACAAAAGTTCGGTACATGAATTCATAAAATTTGCCGGTCTGTGTGTACGTGTAGCTTTTTTTGTGTCAGGAATATTGAAAATCTGATTTCAGATTTTGACAGAAGATCAAAAAATAATAGGGGTAACCATTTGTACGAACTTTGTATCTGATCCAAAACATGGTCAAATCGGGGGTCAAAACATAAAGTTTAAAATTATTAGTTTGTATTTGCATTGCAATATTGTTCGGTCTGGCAATACTAAAAGAGCATTCTAAACTTGTTTTTTTCCAATATTGTCCTATAAGCGAGAGTCAGATTAATTAAAAAGAATTTGCTTATGCTGACAAACGAATATAACTACTTTTTTAATTAAATTGAAACAGTTCTTCACTAATTAATAACTATACTGTATCGGTGGGTGCCATTAGGAATTTAAACATATATCAAAAAAATTTTAAACTAACATTTTCGAAAAACTTTGTGGGCGATTTAAATATATGTTCACAAAGCAGTCGCAACATTCAAATTATTCTAACAAGACTAATACAAAGATATAACACTGACACAGTTTATTTTACATAAATAGTTAATAGTTAATTAGATTTAGAAGTTTTTACTAATATAAATATTCTATGCAAGGATACACAAAAAACAAATTTCAGCAGTTATCGTATACGAGAAATACAAAAGGAACCATTTATTGGCTACACACCTAAGCACGCGCGCGTACATGAACCGCACACGCACAGGCACACGCACACGCACACCCACACGCACACGCACACGCACACGCACACGCACACGCACACGCACACGCACACGCACACGCACACGCACACGCACACGCACACGCACACGCACAGCGCACGCACACGCACACGCACACGCACACCCAGCACACGCACGCGCAGCGCACGCGACACGCACACGCACACTACGCGCACACGCACGCGCACACGCACACGCACACGCACACGCACACGCACACGCACACGCACACGCACACGCACGCACACGCACACGCACACGCACACGCACACGCACACGCACACGCACACGCACACGCACACGCACACGCACACGCACACGCACACGCACACGCACACCTACACACACCCACACTCACACCCACACCAACACTCATACCCACACCAACACCCACACCACACCCACACCCACACGTCCAACAAATTTTGAAATTCTTTACAATGTAACTGGTGAATGTGCTTTATCGAATGTGAAATTTATGACACGAATTACAATCTCATCATTTACAAATCCTTAAATTTTTTGCTCAATGTCAATTAAATTTAAAAAATATTCATCAAACGATAAACATGGCAATTTTTATATAATACATGAGCTTGTCAATTAGACGTGGATGAATAATAAGATGGAAATAGGTAAAGAGCTAGATTTTCCTCAAATTAAGCTTGTGTGATTACTTACTACATTAGCTTGATATACGTTGCTTAGGATTAGTAAACTAAGAGTCAAACTTTATAAGTCATCATTTGGACCAAAATTATGGTTTTACAAAATTTTCATTAGTGAATAAAACTAAAATGCAAATACCAAATTGTTTTTGGAGTTATACTACCGTGTTAGTATTGCTTCATTGCACGAGGAGCAACAAAGCAATGCTTTATTTTTGTACCATGTGTTTCGATTTCATTGTTTTAGTTATTATTAAAGATAGAGGTTTTCAGTTTTTGCATCCACGTACTACTTTGTTGACCTAGATTTCATAGCAAAATCGAAAATTTAGTATCTTCTTTTGTTTTCGACTTATAGCCAAACGTCGATATTTCTACACTTTTTTCAAGGCCTTGTACTCGCTTAGTACTATTATACTAATATATTTCGTCAATGGTACTTATATACTGCGAAGCGCCGAATTCAGTCGAGTGCTTAAAATTCTTGTAGGGGGTGCGGTTTTTGAGTAATAATATAAAATTGCACTTTTTTAAATGGGAATCATAGTTGGCTTGGCAACCATCAGCTGCAGTCCTTTTTTAGCTTTTCAAAACTATAAATACAGACGTTCCTGAAAAACATCTTCCAAATATTTTCTCAACAAGACGGTGTCCCAGTCCATAATGCTTTGGCAGTAAGGTTTTGATAAATTATGTTTTTCAGAAAACCGCATAGGAAGAAATCCAGTATTGACAGATCTGGAGATCGTGGCGGCCATAACACCGAACAGAATGTTGCAATCCAACGATTTTGGAAACGGTTTTCTAAGTAATTGCTCACTGCCAAAGCATTATGGGCTGGGGCACCGTCTTGTTGAAAAAAATGTTTTTCAGGAATGTCTATGTTTATATTTTTGAAAAACTAAGAAAAAACTGCACCTGACGGTTGCCAAGCCAACTATAATTCCAATTTAAGAAAATACAAGTTTATATTAGTACTCAAAAACCGCACCCCCTTGAAAAATTATATGGACGCCACTGAATTCGGCACTTCGCAATATATAAGTACTGTTGGCGAAATATATCACTATAACAGAGTTAAACGAGGTATTTGAAAAAAGTGTAGAAATATCGACGTTTGGCTATAAGTAGAGAATAAAAGAAGATGCTAAATTTTCGATTTTGCCATGAAATATAGGTTAACAAAGTAGTACGTGAACGTAAAAACTGCAAACTTCTATCTTGGATAATAATATACATATCTTTAAAAAACTACTGAAACAACGAAATGGAGATACACTGTGCAATTACTTACAGTACGAATGCCACAGCAAAATTAACGATTGGGCGTTATTTGGTAACTTCAAAGAAGGTTTGGTTTATATCTAAATTTCAAATAACGTAAGTGGTGATTAAATAGTATTTTCTTTATCTGTGCACATAAGACACTGCATCTTCGTGGCGACGTTCATCCGTTTTTAGAAGAACACTTGATGAGGTCGCACTGTTGCAAGGAGCCGATAAAATAGACATTTCTGCTATTTATCTACAATGTTTCTAAAATAAATAATTTTATTTATTTTGCTTTTATTTGCATACCCTAGATCTCTCCGTAAATTAATTGGGGATAGACTCTAACCCTAAATTTGAATTTGAATGTTAGCACGCAGTCTAACAGGGCTCAATTAATATTTTATGGAAGGTACCAATTCATTAGAGACTTGTTCCTTTAAATGTATATCATACGCTTTGTGTTCCTCGAAGCAAGATTTTCCAATTACTTTCTAATAATACCCTTTCTTTCAAAAGTGGTACCGTAACTAGAAATGGTTAAAAAAACCTGCATTGCTCTCTCTACCAAAATCTTAATACTATAGCCTGTCCGGTAGAACTGAACGGTATCGGATTAACAAGGAGGATTGTCAATATATGGTTCTATTGTGCTTGAAACCGCCTTAATGCTTTGCTGTCTCGTACTTATTGTACGTGACAAAGAAAGATGGATATATTATGAATAATGCCTCTATTTCTGCCGAACAAAAGCGTTTGCAACTTTCACACATAATGACAAGGCAATAAGAATCAGATGCAGGTAGAATAGAAATTCAATAGGTATAATAAAATGCCAGTGGTTCTCAACACTGCTTTAACATTATATAATTTGTGAAGAAATGCAACTTTTGTATAATAAAAATAATTTAAAGCCCATATTTTTTAACACTAGAGCCAAACTGGTTTTTCCTATTTCATACGCGGTTCTCAATTTTAAGAAGTTTAATAATGAATTTAACGTTACGTGTTCCTTCTTCGCGTACATCTCGTATATTAATGCACGAATTGTTTGTTTTCCATTTTCTGGAAAATCTGTAGTGCAAAGTTTGACACGCTGTTTTTTCACTGGAGGTTCCAACTCGCCGCCATTTTTTTTTAAAGCACAGATTTTCCCCACCGTCGAAACCGAAAGTTTTAACGCGTTTGCTGTTCTTTGTTGAACAGAAAATGTAGATAATAGTGGACCACCATTTTCTTTTTCTTCTTTAAAATAATCGACTGTATTTAAAACTAATTCGCGAATTTCTTTACTCAACTTTTCGGCATTATATTAATGGTTAGTTTATATAAACGCTTACTCAAAGAATAATGATAATATAGATATTGCAGTTGTTTTATTTATACCTATATGTACCTACTAAATGGTATAATAATCTATTATTAATTACTTATTGTTACAGTATTGCATATTTATTTGGATTCTTTTGTAATTGGAGTACACTAAAACGTCATTACCATACTTAGGTATACAATGAACTTTCTAAATGTAAATTGAAATACCTATACTTAATCGAATATTCATTATTATGAATGGCTTTTATAAATGTTTATTATAAAACTTGCATTCTTCCATAAATTTTAAATGTAATGTTAAAGCAGTGTTGAGAACCACTGGCATTTTATTATACCTATTGAATTTCTATTCTACCTGCATCTGATTCTTATTGCCTTGTCATTATGTGTGAAAGTTGCAAACGCTTTTGTTCGGCAGAAATAGAGGCATTATTCATAATATATCCATCTTTCTTTGTCACGTACAATAAGTACGAGACAGCAAAGCATTAAGGCGGTTTCAAGCACAATAGAACCATATATTGACAATCCTCCTTGTTAATCCGATACCCGTTCAGTTCTACCGGACAGGCTTTAGATCCAAGAGCCTAATCTTTCCGTTCTACTGATGTTCCATAATGAAAATCAATGAATTGTGAATTTATTTACATAAAAAGCCGATCTCATTTATCCAGGAAATATTGTAACATTCTGTTTACCTTCTTTAGTTTTAAACTCGTACTTGCAAGACAGTTAACGGGTCCTAATTTTGTCATGCGATAACATTTTTTTTAGCGGCAGATTCGTTGTTTCACTGATGTATCTAATTTTATCTTGGTTTTTCTCTTCTCAATTAACGAACTTTTTTATTTCAGGAATTATTGTTTTCTAGTAAATTTTTTAGTTATACGAGCAAATAAAATGCAATCCAAGATAGTTCGATGGAGATAATATGAAGTATATTTACAAAAACTTTGGCTGGTTATTAGCAATAGTTGATGTTATATAATTCGTTAACACATCCTGAACGCCTCGACAATCGGGGGATAGAATTAATGTAACTTTATACTAATCTTTTACTATGTCCCCGAAACGCCAGGTAATTTCTATCATTAGTCGGTAGAAGATGGAGTTATTATTTGCAATAAGTAATCGTGAGCGTAGCCAGAAACTAACATTGTAATTTCAGTGACAATTACAAAATTATAGAATATATTCTTCGAAGTAATCACACAACGATAGGCAGATGATTATAATGTTAATTATATTATAGGTAGAAAATTCCAAGCACGTGTTTTTCAATTAACTTTGTCTTTTTCTGGAAATGTTAACAAAATTACAGGTTCTACTTACATCGGTAGATGGCGTTAGCGACGATTTTAAACATAGACTTTACATAACTATAAATGATTAAATTAATTTCAACGTAGAAATAAACAAATAAGAGTATATCACCATAAAGCAAACAATTATCAACAAAATAGAAAATCCCTAATTTGAACCAATGGCGTAAAATAGAGGTTTACCTAGGGTGAAATTATTACCATGTATGGTTACACAATATTTATTATAAATTTGTGAATGTGGAGTAAAATACGGTAAATTAAATTAAGGTCACCAATTGCGACATTTAAGGTCGAAGATATGTTGTCTCTAGTTTATAGCGCTAGCAGTTGTTCGGACAAAGCAAAATCTCTATTATTTTGCACTCTTTATAATTAACAAGTTGTACTGTTAACAAAAACCTACATGGAACCTCCGACAATATTTGGGTGATATTTTTGAAATGCATCTTAGGTCTACTTTGAAAATCCACCAACAAACAAAAGAAGAAGAATTGAACTTCATTCCGTTTGAATCAATATTTTACTTTGATTTTCAGTTTTTCCTTGACTATGATAAAGTGATATTTTACACAAAAATAGACCACAATAAATATTATTTGTGAGAAGCATAACGAGTACTTCATTAAAATAAGAAATTCACCTGAGGTTAATGATTGAATGAAAATGTAGTAAGCGTGAATTATCATAAATATGAATCAATGATTTTTGTGATGGTTGCGCACAAAGTGTGAGAACAGAGATACTAATTATTAAATGTGTTTTTTAAACCATAACACTCTAATCTATATAAGTTTAGTTGTTCAGCCTATTTTAGTTTTTGTTTTTGTAGATCCACGATTCGGAAACGTACTCTGCTACCGTCATAAGGATTAGTCCTGAGAAGCACTGATTTCGAATTCATTTACTTCTGATTTGTTCTCAACTACTTGAGCAATCTCTCATTCAAAACTTGGTACCTTTCACTTACTAGTCAACCACATTAACCGCTGAACAAGTAGTAAATATATATATATATATATATATATATATATATATATATATATATATATATATATATATATATATATATATATATATATATATATATATATATATATATATATATATATATATATATATATATATATATATTGAACTTGGTTACCCTTTCCCTGGTTTGGTTAGTGTGACGCTTGAACCAATGCCATAACACCGAGGCATATTTAATAACCGCAGTTGAAGAAATAACAATTAACATTAATAGTTAAGGTTAGATCAGTTCTAGATTCACCTAGGACAACTACACTTAACCTCTCTAATCTAGAAATAAAAGCGGTCACTTCTCTTAAGAATGACCTGTAGGTAAAGATTCTCACGGCAGACATAGGAAACACTACTGTGGTAATGAGCATGGAGGCTTACAACAGTACAATCCAACAATTTCTTGACGGAGGCGAGTGTAAACAAATACTAAAAGCCCAAATCATCAATCGAAAGATACTGGTAAAGCATAAAGGGAAGTTCTCCGATTACCAGAGAACTAAACTCACCCCTTACTACAGCAAATCTCCGGATTTGCACGGCCTAGCAAGATCCTTAAGGAAGGAATTCCTCTGAGAGAAATTTGTGCCCGAGAAATTCTCATTGTCGTCCATTAGCACATTACCTGCTAAGCATGCTCACCCCCTAATCAGGAAAAAACGTTTCTATGATCAAGAACACGCACGCCGAAGAACGAAGAAGAAGTATTGGAAAGCGTCGACATAGTGAGCTCATTCATAAATGCGTCTACCGACACGGCAATAACTATCATAAAATACACAGCGGTAATACCATATACACCAGATACCTCGGACAAAATACGAAGCATAGGCAGAAGATGCAAGATGCGCACTACCCTCAAACCCACAAGAACTCTGAGGGGAATACCAACCAAAACCAAACCATACAATGAAGACCAGAATAGCTAAAAGTGCGTATACATCCTACCATGCGCAGATGCGCATACAGGTGGGCGCGCGGGCACGCGGACACGCGGGCTCACGGACACGCGGACACGCGAACACGCGGACAAACGGACACGCGGACACGCGGGCACGCGGACACGAGGACACGCGGACACGCGGGCACGAGGACAGCGGACACGCGGACCGCGGACACCGGACACGCGGGCGCCCGCGGACACGGGAAACACGCGGACAAGCAGGCGTACGCTCACGCCTCGCTCACGTCACGCACACCACACGCACACCACGCACAGCACACGCACCACGCACACGCACGCACACGCACACGACACACCAGCACACGCACACACACACACACACACACACACACATGCAAACGCGAACGCAACGCGAAGAACGCGAACGCGAACGCGAACGGCGCGACCGCGAAGCGAACGCGAACGGAACGCGAACGCGAACGCGAACGCGAACACGAACACGAACACGAACAAGTAGAACACGAACACGAACACGAACACGAACACGAACACCAACAAGAACACGATCACGAACACGAACACGAACACAATCACGAACAAACAAACAAACACAAACACAAACACAAAACAAACACAAACGCACACGCACACACGCACACACGCACACGCACACACGCAAACGCACAGACACACACACACACACACACACACACACACACACACGTTGCAATGTCGCAAGTGTGCAAGTGTGCAAGTGTAAGTGTGCAAGTGTGCAACGTCAATGCATTCAGTGCAAGTTAACAAGTGCAAGTATGCAAGTGTAAGTGTGAATTTACAATGCATGAATTTTGAAGGGATGAAGCAGCTATTTGTGATGACGATGCTTAGAACGTTTTGGTATTATTTATTTTAGACTGGTACTTTAGTATATTTTATGTGTTGCAAATTGCTGCCACAATCGACTTGCGGTCTTCAGATTTCCTCTCTTACGTTGAAAGTGACCAATACTGCCAACCCAATTTGTTCTTTGTAGTCATACTGAGATATTCATTACAGCATATTTTCTACAGATATGCACAATGAACGATACACTGCTAGTTTGCTACCACTATTAAACATTTTAGCCAAAATAGATTTTTTTTATAGATAAAAGGAGTTTTAGTACCAAAGGTAGTATTGAAAGAATAAAACATACATAATCTAAATACGTTACGCATCCTTCTTAATCATTGATACTCTTGCGCTTAACGTATCCATCAGTACTCGTACTCGTATGCATATAGATTAACTTTGTGGTTGCCAAAAGTAGTTTTGTAATTTGATCCAATTTTGATTCTTTAATAGGCATATTAAGAAACACGACGTCAACATCTCCGATGTCATTATAGCCATTAATTCACGGAATTATGTCATGCATGTGACTTTTACAAAACGTTGTCAAAAACAGGATACGCCTAGTGAAAAAGTTTAAGGTGAGCAAGTTCGCAACCATATTTTTGGCAATTTCGCGTATTTCAGGGGGCGTACATGCAAAATTATCTTCCATTTTCGTGTTTTGTGACAGAATTTGGATAAAACACAAGGCGACTAGATCAAATTCTCGCTTTTAAAATTATGACATTACTCATTCTTTAAGAAACTTTTTTTTCTTACATAAATTCGTACTGTTCTTATGAAATTTGTTTTTTAATATACTATTAATTACTTCCATAATAAACTAAATTATAATTGCAATCGTCTTTAAAGAACACCAATACAATGATGGATTTAGTACGGACCAACACTTTTTGAGCATTCTCTTTTAAAATAATATGTACTTTTAGAAAAAATTATGTGTAAAACACGAGGAGAAAGTGTTTTAACCCTTACTCAACTGACAGAATGGCCACACGCGTGTGTCACATTTCCAGCTCACATTGAACAAAACAATTTACAGGTTGTTTTCTTCAACAATCCAAGACATTTACATACCTACCCTTACCTTTTGAAGAAATTTAAACAACTTGCAATATTCATTTAAAGTTAATCAAAGCACCTGTATCATTATTACTAACCCCTAAATTTTTACAGAATTAACATCATATAATTATAATGTAATTTAATTTATTCAAAATTAATTTACACCTAAAATTATTGTATAGAGGGTTTGTTGAATGTCAATTGATTTAAGACTATAGTTAAAAGGCTCTTCATAACAAATATACAATTTAGTTAATGATGACTTAAATGCTTCATTATGATCTGTGTTACATATTTTTACTAATACTAACTTTAATTTTCAGGTGAAAATTGTCGTGTGAGCGGTATTTGAAGCCCGAGTGGACTTATGCAATGCGTTAGAATAACAAAAAACGAAACATTTTATGGTCGATAATCACCAAAGTTATATTGACATAATGATCTCAAAGCACCTTTCAAGTATACATATTCACATTTAAACTAAATTTTATGTGACTGTTATGGTTAAAACGTTAAAAGCCACGTCTTCATCAACACGCAGCTAACGAAATAATCTTTTCAATAATTTTACTACCTACCTGACAGTGAAATATTAATCACAACCAATAAACGTCAACATACACATAACCGAATCAATTTACTAACCATTTATAATAAAATCCGGCGTCAAAGAAGCTATCATATGAATAAAATAGCGATAACCGTGCACATCCATTGTATTCGTCTTAGGTTTAGGGTTTTGGGATCCATTAATATCAATTCCTGTTCTCTACTGACCGAGCTGACCAGCCTGTCCACAGTCCTGCCATTGCATTAATACCAATTCGGAGTGAGTGATGAGGCCTGTTCATCATCAACACCTCCGGGACCCGAATCGCGGATTTCCTGCCGTATACCCCGGGGAATTTCTCGCTGATAGTTTTCACACGCAACACCGTTCGAAACAACTTTATTTTAACAAAATGAAATAACAATATAAGCGAAGGCTTGCTTAAATAACAGTTTATTTGAAGGGTAATCAATTATGAATTTAATTTAATTAAAACACGTTATGAAATCTGTTAAAAAAACATAATCCTGAATCCATATGTATTTCTATTTGATAATCACGAACCTTACGATTATATTAAAATATATTTATACTGTATAGACCGTTACACTATGCAACAACTAAGCTGCTATTGAATCGTAAAAGAAACGAGAAATTAGAATTTTTACGTTTCCAATCTTTATACACATATGTAGGTATAGAAAGATGCAATCGAACTTATTTCACTATCACTAAATCAACCTTTACAAGGTATGACAAAGTTCGCAAAAATCAGCAGATATGCCTCTCCCCACCTCTCTGTTTGCGCGCTACGTGTGTATGCGTGTGTGTGTGTGTGTGTGTGTGTGTGTGTGTGTGTGTGTGTGCGTGTGTGCGTGTGTGCGTGTGTGCGTGTGTGCGTGTGTGCGTGTGTGCGTGTGTGCGTGTACGCGTGTGTGCTGTATGCGTGTGTGCGTGTGTGCGAGTGTGCTGTGTGCGTGTGTGCGTGTGTGCGTGTGTTCAAGTGTGCGTGTGTGCGTGTATGCGTGTGTGTGTGTGCGTGTGTGTGTGTGTGCGTGTGTGTGCTGTGTGCGTGTGCGTGTGTGCGTGTGTGCTGTGTGCGTGTGTGCGTGGTGTGCTGTGTGTGCGTCTATGCGCTGTGCGCGTGTGCGTGTGTGCGTGTGTCGCGTTTGCGTGTGTGCGTGTGTGCGCGTTTGCGTGTGTGCGTCTGTGCGGTGTGTGCGTGTGTGCGTGTGTGCGTGTGTGCGTGTGTGCGGTGTGCGTGTGCGTGTGCGTGGTGCGTGTGTGCGTGTGTGCGTGTGTGCGTGTGCGCGTGTGTGCGTGTGTGCGTGTGTGCGTGTGTGTGTGTCGCGTGTGCGCGTGTGCGTGTCGTGGTGTGAGTGTGTGCGTGTATGCGTGAGTACGTATGTGCGCGTGTGCGTGTGTGCGTGTGTGTGTGTGCGTGTGTGCGGGTGTGCGTGTGTGCTGTGTGCGTGTGTGCGTCTGTGCCTCATGCGCGTGTGCGCGTGTGCGTGTGTGCGTGTGTGCGCGTTTGCTGTGTGCGTGTGTGCTTGGGTGCGTGTGTGCGTGGGTGCGTGTGTGCGTGGGTCGTGTGTGCGTGTGTGCGTGTGCGGTGCGTGTGCGTGTGTGCGTGTGCGTGTGTGTGTCCGTGTGTGCGTGTGTGCGTGTGTGCGTGTGTCCGTGTGTGCGTGTGTGTGTGTTTGTGCGTGTGTGCGCGGGTGCGTGTGTGCGTATGTACGCGTGTGGGCGTGTGCGTTTGTGGTGCCGTGTGCGTGGGTGCGGTGTGCGTGTGTGCGTGTGTGCGGGGTGCGTGTGGCGTGTGTCGCGTGTGGGCGTGTGGGCGTGTGCGTGTGTGCCTGTGTGCGTGTGCGTGTGTCCGTGTCTGCGCGTGCGCGTGTGTCCGTGTGTGCGTGTGTGCGTTGTGTGTGTGTGCGTTATGGTGTGCGTGTGTGCGTGTGTGCGTGTGTGCTTTGCGTGTTGCGTGTGTGCTGGTTGGTGTGTGCGTGTGTGCGTGTGTGCGTGTGTGCTGTGTGCGTGTGATGCGTGTGTGCGTGTGTGCGTGTGCGTGTGCGTGGTGTGTGTGCGTGTGTGCGTGTGTGCGTGTGGCGTGTGTGCGTGTGTGCTGTGTGCGTGTGTGAGTGTGTGCGTGATGGCGTGTGCGTGTCGTGTGTAGTGTGTGCGTGTGTGCGTTGTGTGCGTGTGTCGTGTGTGCGTGTGTGCTGTGTGCGTGTGTGCGTGTGTGCGTGTGTGCGTGTGTGCGTGTGATGTGCGTTGTGCCTTATGCGCGTGTGCGCGTGTGCGATGTGTGCGTGTGTGCGGTTTGCGTGTGTGTGTGTGCGTGTGTGCGTGTGTTGCGTGTGCGTGTGTGCGTGGTGGTGTTGTGCGTGTGCGGTGTGCGTGTGCGTGTGGTGTGTGCGTGTGTGCGTGTGTTCGTGTGCGTGTGTGCTGTGTGTGCTTGTCCGTGTGTGCGTGTGTGCGTGTGTGTGTGTTCGCGTTGTGCTGCGTGTGGCGTGTGTCGTTGCGTGTGTTGCGGTTCGGTGCGTGTGCGTGTGTGCGTCGTGTGCGTGTGTGCGTGTGCGTGTGTCGCGTTGGGGTGGCGTGTGCGTGTGTGTGTGTGCGTGTGCGTGTGTGCGTGTCTGCTGTGTGGGTGTGTCGTGTGCGTGTGTGCGTGTGTGCGGTGCGTGTGCGTGGTGTACGCGTGTGTGCGTGTGTGCGTGTGCGAGGCGTGTTGGGCTGTGCGTGTGTGCGTGTGCGTGTGCGTGTGTGCTGTGTGTGCAGTGTGCGTTGTGCGTTTGTGCGTGTGTGCAGTGGTTGGTGCGTGTGTGTGTGTGCGTGTGGCGTGTGTGCGTGTGGCGTGGGGGTGTGCTGTGGGTGCTGCTGTGCCGCATGGTGCTTGGTCGTGCGCGTGTCTGTGTGCTGTGGATCGTGTGCGTGTGCGTGCGTGCGTGCGTGCGTGTTGCTAGTTGGTGTCATATGTCGTGTGTGCGTGTGCGCCTGCGCGCGTGTGTTACATGTGCGGGTGTGCGTGCCCGTGTGCGTGTGTGCGCGCGTGTATGATGTGCGTGTATGTTAATGTGTGTGTGGTGTGTGCGTGTGTGCGTGTGTGCGTGTGTGCGTGTGTACGTGAGCGTGCGTGCGGTGTGGTGCGTGCGTGTGTGCTATTGTGCTGTTGTGTGTGCGTGTGCGGCGCGTGTGTGTTTACATGTGCGGGTATGCGTGCCCGTGTGTGCGTGTGGCGCGTGTATGAAGTGTGTATGTCTGTGTGTTTGAGCGTTGTGTGTGTTAGTGTGTTGTGTAGTCTTGTGTGCGTGCGTGCGCGTGTTCGTGTGTGCATGTGTGCGTGTGTGCGCGTGTGCGTGGTGCGTGTGTGCGTGTGTGTGCGTGTGTGCGTCTGTGCGTCTGTGCGTTGTGTGTGTGCGTGTTCATGTTGTGTGTGCGTGCGTGTCTGTGTGTTTAGTGATTTGGGTTTGTGTGTGTGTGTGTGTGTGTGTGTGTGTGTGTGTGTGGTTGTGTGTGTTGTGTGTATGTGTGTATGTGTGTATGTGTGTATGTGTGTAGTGTGTATGTTGATAGTGTATGGTGATGTGGTGTATGTGTTGTATGTCGTGTATGTGTGTATGTCGTGTATTGTGTGTGTAGTGTGTTGTGATTGTGATGTGTGTATGTTGATATGTGATGATGTGTATGTGTTGTGTGTGATTGTTATGTGATGTGTTTGATGTATATGTATGTGTATTGTGTATGTGTGGTGTGTTGTGTCGTATGTTGTATGTATTATGTGTTTTGTGTATGTGTTATATTTAGTGTAGTGTATATATGTAGTGTGTAATATGTGTCTGTGTGTAGTGTGTTGTGTATTATTATGTAGTGTGTGTGTGTATGTGTCGTTGTGTAGTGTGTGTGTGTGTGTAGTGTGTGTTATGTGTGTGTCTTATGTGTGTGTGTCGTGTTTCTTGTGTACTGTTTGTGCTGTGTGTGCGTGTGCATTGTCCTGTGTGCATATGTATTTTCTGCGTGTGCGTGTGTGCGTGTGTGCGTGTGTTCGTCTGTGCTCTATGGTGTGTGCGTGTGCGTGTGTGTGTGTGCGGTTGCGTGTGATGTGTGTGTGCGTGTGGTGGGTGGTGTGCGTGGGTGGTTGTCGTGTGTCGTGTGTCGTGTGCGTGTGGTGTGTGGTGTGCTGTGTCCGTGTGTGTGTGTGTGTCGTGTGTCGTGTGTGCGTGTGTCGTTGTGGTGTTGTCGAGTGCGTGTGGTGTGTACGTGTGTGGCGTGTGCGTGTGTGCCGTGTGCGTGTGTGATGTGTGCGTGTGTGCGTGTGTGCGGGAGTGCGTGTGCCGTGTGTACGCGTGTGGTGTGGGCGTGTGGTGTGCCTGTGTGCGTGTGTGCTGTGTCCGTGTCTGCGTGTGTGGTGTGTCCGTGTGTGCGTGTGTGCGGAGTGCGTGTGCGGTGTACGCGTGTGGGCGTGCGGTGTGTGTGCGGGTGCGTGTGTGCGTGTAGGTGCAGTGTTGCGTGTGGTGTGTGTGTGTGCGTGATGTGCGTGTGTCATGTGTGCGTGTGTGCGTGTGTGTGTGTGTCGTGTGCTGTGTGTATGTGTGTGCGTGTGCGTGGTGTGGCATGTGGCGTGTGCTGTGTGTGTGCGTGTGTGCGTGTGTGCGTGTGTGTGTCGTGGTCGTGGCGTGTGTGCAGTATTGCGTGTGGCGTGTGTGCGTGTGTATGAATGTGTGTATGTCGTGTGTTTGAGCGTTTGTGTGTGTGTGTGTTTGTGAGTCTGTGTGTGCGTTGTGCGCGTGTGCGTGTGTGCATGTGTGCGTGTGTGCGCGTGTGCGTGTGCGTGTGTGCGTGTGTGCGGTGTGTGTGTGTGTGCGTCTGTGTGTTGTGTGGTGTGTCGTGTGTAGTGTGTGTGTGTGTGCGTGTTGTGTGTTTTGTATTGTGTTGTGTTGTGTGTGTGTGTGTGTGTGTGTGTTGTGTGTGTGTGTGTGTGTGTGTGTGTGTGTGCGTGTGTGTGTCGTGTGTCGTGTGTGCGTTGTCGTGTGTGCTGTGTGCGTGTGTGCGTGTGCTTGTGTAGTGTGTCACATGTGTGTGTGTTGTGTGTCTGTGTGTCTGTGTTTTCTGTGTGTGTGTGTGTGTGTATGTGTGTGTGATGTGTGTGTGTGTGTGTGTGTGTGTGTGTGTGTGTGTGTTGTGTTTGTGTTGTGTGTGCGCGTGTAGCTGTTGTGTTGTGTGCGTTGTCATTGTGGCGTCGTGTGCGTGTGTGACTCGTATGTCTTATCTACGTTGTGTGTTTGTGTGTGTGTGTGTGTGTGTGTGTGTGTGTGTGTGTGTGTGTATGTGTGGTGTGTGTGTGTGTGTGTGTTGTTGTCGGTATGTTCGTGTATGTGAGTTTGTTGTGTCTTGAAGTGTGTGTGTGTGTATGTGTGTTAGTGTTTGTGTGTGTGTGTTTGTGTTAGTTTGTGTCGCGTGGGTGTTATATATTTAGCGTTTGTGGTCGTGAGTCCATGTGTGTGTGTATTGTGAGTCTGTGTGGGCGTGTGTGTGTGTGTGTGTGTGCATGTGTGTGTGTGCAGTGTGTAATGTGTGCATGTATGTGTGTATGTGCGTGTGTGTGCGTGTGTAGTGTGTGTGTGTGTGCGTGTGTCGTTTCTTTGTGTTGTTTGTGTGTGTGCATTTGTGTCTGTATGTCGTGTATTGGTTGTGTGTTGAGTCTTTGTAGTGTGTGTGTTGTGTGTCGTGTGTGTGCGTGTGTATGTATGTTGTATTGTGTATGTGTGTATGTTTTTGTTGTGTATGTTTTAGTGTTATTGTGTATATGTGTATGTTGTATGTGTGTATTTATATATGTGTATTAGTTATTGTTATTTTTGTGTATTTTATGTGTTTGTTGTGTGTTTGTATATGTTATTTATGTTTTTTATTTATTGTATGTTATTGTTATATATTTTTTTGTTATTTTATATGTATTTGTATGTTGTATATTTTGTATTGTGTTGTTATGTATTATTTATATGTATTTGTAATTATTTTGTGTATATTATTTTTTATTTATTTTATTTGTGTGTATTGTGTATGTTTTATGTGTTATTTTGTATTTTATGTATTTGAATTATTTTTATTTTATGTATTTGTTATTTTTTATATTTGTTGTGTTTGTGTTTCTTGTATGTTTAATGTTTGTTGTGTATTGTGTGTGTGTGTGTGTATGTTTTTTTTGTAATTTTATATTTTATGTTTATATATTAATGTTATTTTATTTATTTATTGTTATTGATGTTTTATTGTATTTATTATTTTATTTTATTTATGTTTATTTTATTTTATTTTATTTATATTTATTTATTTTTATTTTATTGTATTTATTTGTGTATTGTATATGTATGTTTATGTTTTTTATTTATTTATGTTTATTTTGTATTTATTTTATTTATTGTTATTTATTTATATATGTTTATTTTATTTTATTTTATTTTATTTTATTTTATGTTATGTATTTGTATTGTTATTTTATGTTGTATGTGTTTTGTATGTGTGTATGTGTATGTGTGTATATGTGTGTGTGTATGTGTTGTATGTGTTATGTGTATGTATATATGTTGTTATGTGTAGTGTATGTGTATTGTTGTAAGTGTGTGATGTAGTGTGTGTTGTGTGTGTGTGTGTGTGTATGTGTGTATGTGTGTGTGTTGTGTGTGTGTGTGTGTTTGTGTATGTGTGTGTGTGCTGTGTGTGCGTGCATGTGTCCGTGTGTGCATATGTATTTGTCTGCGTGTGTGTGTCGTGTGTACGTGTGTGTGTTCGTTGCGTGTTTGCGTGTATACGTGTGACCGAATGTGCATGTGTGTGTGATAACACCCATATGCTTAGAATTACGTATTCTTTCGTGTTCTTATTTCTCCTCATTTATTACTCGCAATTTTTGGTTTTTCTGATATATTTCTGAAACAGCTGCATATTTCAAAGATATCAAAATACCACCAAGTGTTGAAATTCATTCAGTATCATGTTTATGGGAAAATGGTAAATTCGTTTTTTGAATAAAAAGTAAAACTTTTCTTTACAGGGTTTCTGAACACAAAGCCAAATAAGCCTACAATATTACAAATAGTTTTTAAAATGCTTGTAACGTGCACAAAGGTACTGATGCCCAAAGTAGGAGGTGTTCTCTGGTCCCTTTTAAGATAACCGATAGATGAGCCGTTTTGAAGAGCACTTGGATGCGTATAAGTGTGGTCGAAGTAGAAATACAATACAAATTTAAATAAGACATCATTCTTTTATAGCCCTCAAACCAAGAAAAGTTTCTGGACACAGTTAAGTATATAGTCACCGTTAAATTAAGACATAGCGCTGACCTGAAGGAGGACAGGTTTATTAAGGGTGCTTGACACTATAACACGTAAGGAAAAGAAATACTGGTCGCCCAACACAATTCTTTATTTCCTATAGGATCCATTTTCCCTCTGCAAACAAATCACAATACAAAAACAATCATAACCAGGTAACAATAATCATAAATCGTCTACAGTAATAATAAATCATTTGAAGTACTACTAAACCATTTACAATGATAAGAACTCGCCAATTCGTAATAACCATGAACCACTTACCTTTTTAACGATTTAATTATTCTACAAAAAAAAAAAAATTCTGATAAAAATGAGCTAACTCAAACAGCATTGCCAGAGATCCCGCAGGAGATGACCTTGAACCGGGTAGCTAGAGTAAAACTAAAAAAAAAACTGCCCATAATCATAATCGACAAGCGGGACAAAGATGGGTTAAGTACAGATAAAAATTGTGATACACGTGGTTCGAGGAAGAGCTCTCCTTAAAACTTAGTAAACAATCATGACCAGCTAGACATTTATTACGGTTAGAAAAAGCGAAAAAATATATATCCGCGTAAATCTTATCCCAGCCAGATGTCCACAAATAATGTTAATTAGCTTGGTAAGATAAACTAGCGTAATTCAGAACTACAAAGCAGACCCCAACAGGTATGTAACTCATATAATATTGTCGCAGTTAATTATTGAATGCTTGAAACAGAAAACCAAAATTCAGTAATAATGACCCCCAGATGTGACTTATCTGACAATAAACAACATCTAAGGTTCAATGGCTAAAGGCCTTATCACTTACACATACATTCACCTTGTAGTAAATCCCACGCTATTATTAGTTTTGATAAAATGCATTAGAGTCTAAATTTATACACATAAAGCAGTAAGCAAAAAAAAAAAAACATGAATGCAACTAAACTAGCATACATTAAAAGTTTAACGCGGATTACCCTGTATAAAGATGTATATTTACGGAAGCGTAGTTTGTATGTAATGACGGCAACTCCATAAGTATAACATGCAAAAGTTGGCAACTGTGTACCGTTCAGGTAGTATTTTTAATAATCGTAAACAGACGAAATAATAAGGGCCCATCCGGAGCTGGTTAGTATATTCAGACATACTGAATAATATTTGTTAACTCGTACGTAAAAAATAAAAGCTGTAGGTGCGTACATTTGCTAGATGAGTCAATAAGCCATGCAGAAGCAAAAAAATAGTATACTTCATAGTACCCGTACAGAGCACCCGTGATCAGCTGAAGGAAAAACTCCAACTTCCGTAATAATTCGTCAGTGTAGTACGTAGAAGCGAGTAGTGCACTATTCGATTACGGTTGTTGTAGTTGACTGTTTCTTTAACCAGGGCCCCGTCATGTAATAAACAAAATAGAACTCACCAGCAACTTTGGTTGAGTCGGAAGAACCCAAAATCCTTCGGTATTTTAGGTAGAGATTGAATCAAGAAATTTTTGGTGTGTTATTTGATTACGTTGTGTAATTCTAATTAAAGATATCATAAGAAATATGTTTAACCATTGGACATGGGGACCTTTTACGTACGAAAATTGAGGTACAGTATTTAAACCAAAACGTTTTCTTTTACTAGGGCCGAGAACTGTAAATATTAGCGTAACATTTAACTACAACAGATAAGTATCTTAATTATAATCATAATCCTGAAGTTTGCATTAAAATGTTAAAAAAAGTCTATTTACACAATTATTGGACAAAATACATATTATTAAGATGCCCCTTCTATAATTATCCTAAACCATGTATTATTTCGTTTGATTTAATTTCCACTTTGTGGATTGGAAGGTCTTGTGTTGCTCCACAACATGAATTTAAAATATGAAAATGGATACTTTATATTCTTGGTGGGTACTTACACTTGCTCACATTGAGTGGTTCAAAATGTAAATCTAAGTATTTTTAACCAATGGACATGGGGACTTTTTTCGCACAAAAGTTGTATAGTATTAAACCAAAACGTTTTCTTTTACTGGAACGGATAACTATAAATATTAGTGCAACGTTTAGATATGTAAAAAAAACATAAATAAAAATACACGACCAACCCAATAGATAAGTTTCTTCTATAATTATCCTAAAAAATGTGTTTTTTTAATTTTTCTTTATTTGCTTATTTTATACAAATATTGCAAAGTAATTGCTTTATACATTATGCTACTTACATCTATTTACAGTCCGTCATTTCTTTACTTAGTACACTGTTTTCTTATCTCTCAGTAACTGTCTTCTTCTTTCATGTTTTATCCAATCGTTTCAATTTTACTGCAGTACCTGTCTGCGTCTTTTTTGTAACTTGCATTGTTTCAGCGTAGTTTAATCGTCTCTATCTCTTGCACAGCCTAATTTTACCTTCGTCCCTTCTCAATATTTGTTTACATCTAAATCTGTATCATATTCTTTCTTTCTGCTTTCTCCCATCAAACATGTCGGTATAGTTTACATTATATTTTCCTTCTTTCACCTTGTACATCTTTCCTGTTTTACATTGTCCTTCTAATTATGTCCTCTCACGCTCATTAGCCTTCTTGTCTCTACTCTTCTTTGCGTAGTTTCTTTCATTATATTTTTTGTATGCGTCCCCAAAAATGGCTATTTTACGAACTCATTTCAGTCCGTAAAATAGCTGATTTGCGGCCTAGTCCCTAAAAGTCTTCATGGCAACCGTTTTATATTACTTTAAATAATTCAGTGGACAATATTTTAAAAATTATTTTATTTATCAGTTCTATCATTCGCATTTGTCAAAAAAACTAGGTGCTTTCAGAAAAATGCTAATAATACAGTTAAGTAATATGTATTAAAAAATTTTAGAGAGCTTAAACAAAAATGCCAGTAACCACACTGTTCTGTTCCCCACCACCAAACCTCTTTCTTGTTGTCCCATTAATGTCTCCCCCAGGTCTCCTGTTTATACAGCGAACAGGCTTGAACTCAGTGGGCATCCTTGCCTCAATCCCTTCCTTGTCACAAATCCTTCTTTAGCTATTCATATGTTCCTGTTTCTTCGTATATTTCTTCCATCCTTTCTATTAGCCTTTCGTTTACCTTTTTTTTTCTCAGGTATTATCACAGCTTGTGCCTGTTCACTCTATCAAAAGTCGCTACTAGGTCTACGAATAGGCAACCATTTCCCCCTTTTATTTTCTAATTATTTGTTTGCCATGTGTTTCAGAATATGCACATTATCTATTGTTCCTTTTGCTTTCCTGAATCCTGCATGTCCATCTGGTAACAAATTCTTTTGTTCTGTTTCCTTCTTAAACCTTTCCTCCAGTACGGTCGCGTATATTTTGTAGACCGTGTTTAGTAATGTGATTCCTCTCCATATTTTTTAAATTATTTCCGTCATCATTTTTGGTACCTTTTCTCCTCCATATATCCACTCCTCGCCCTGTGTCGCATTTTCTCCTGCTGTTTTAGCTTTTTTAACCTTCTGTATTGCCTCTATTACTTCCCCTTAATTTATTTCTTCTACTTCTTCATGTATTTTGTATATTTTCTTATTTTTTCTTCCTTCTGTTTCCTGTATTTGCTCTCCCTCTAGTACGTTCCTAAAATATCTCTCCCATTCGTTTATTTGTATTCCCGTTTGTGTCCATCTTCTCCTCTTTTCTTCCTTTATATATTTCCATACGTCTTCTTCCGTTTTTATATACTTAAACCGCTCTTTCTGTTTCTCTCTGTTTTCTTCCTGTTTACTCTCGCATGTTTGCTTGTATTTCTTTTCTATTTCTTTATATTCTTCTTCTTCTACTTTCACTTTTTTCCACAGTTTTAGTGTTCTTATTGCCTTCCTCTTGGCCTCCTTGCATTCTCGGTCACAGCATCTTTTCTAACCCATTTTTTCCCTATCCATTTTTTGAACTTGACTTTCTCCGTTGCTTATTGTTGCATATTGTTTTTTCCCATTTTCCCTTTGTACCTCTTCATACCCTCTTCTGTCCATACCTTCTTGGTTATGAATTCCTCGCCTTTTACCATCCCCTCTCTTCCTCTAAAAAATGAGTTATTTCGTTTTATTTAATTTCCACTTTGTGGGTTTTACTGGGGCCGCTAACTGTAAATATTAGCGTAATGTCTAAATATGTAAAAAAATCCAAAATAAAAAGTTTGCATTTTTCTGAAAAAGTAAAATGTTAAAAAAAGGTATTTACACAATTATTGAACAAAATACTTATTATTTAAGATGTGAAAACGGTTCTTTTATATTTTTGGTGGGTATCTAATTTTGTCTAGATTGAGTAATTCAACACTTAAGTCTCATAAGGCCTATTTGGACTTCAGCTAATTATTTAAAAGTATCTGTAACCATTGGACATGGGAACTTCGTTTGCACAAAAACTGAGGTAACGCATTAAATTAAAATGCTAAATTTTACTGAGTCCGATAAATGTAAACGTTAGCGAAATGTTTAAAATTGTAAAAGGAATATCATAAATAAAAATAAGTATGTTAATTATGGATAATAATCATGAAGTTTGTATTTTTATAAAAAAATAAAATAAAGTTTGGTATGACTCATTCTTAAAATTACAGGAACTAAGATTTAGGAGACGCGGCGCGATTAAATCAACAATGTATATTTTAGTGAATATTTTTATCGGCAGATGTCTCCACATAAGTTTCCATAAAATGTCAAATGAAAGTTGAAAATTATTGAACGTTTTTTATACTTTAAACTAGAAAAATTATCCATTATATCAAATTATTTTATTGACAGAGTCAATAATATTTTGCTGCGACAGTGAATTGTTATAATTTAGGACATGGTTTGATTATAATTACATACCATCATAATACATAACATATATTTGTAAGTAAACAAATACTCCGTTTGTTTGTTATAAATTAAACCATTTCAGATGGAAAAATTGATATAAAATGCAATTAGTTTGTTATTCTCAAGATTTACAACCCTTCTAGAAGCATAATTATTGCTTCGTAATCGACATACTTCTTGTAGATACTTTACGATAACAAGTATCGATACATTTGTGATTATTTCATTCTTGTAGAAGAAAGTGTGTACAGTGTGATGTAGTTCGAAGTTCAACGAAATTGTAGGTGGTTAATATTTTCATTTAGCACACAGTTTAAATAGATTTCATATTGTTCCAAGTTAAATGAAAAGTAATTTACATAAATCAGTGCATGTATTCAGTCCACCTATTGCAGAGTTATCAATATGTTAAATAAACATTAGAATATTTATATTACATGGAATTAAAATATTTAAATTTAAAAAAAAATGATGCCCTATCAGTGTCACTTTCAGAAGTGGAATCGTTAATAGATATAATTAATAGTTGCACAGCCTAAAAATGTTTTTCAATTTCCCACCACTCTAACATAGACACTTCGGCATATTTAATGCTTTTCTGCCAATATGTCCCATCAATTCGTTGCAAGGATTCCATCCATATTTCTTTTACATGGTCATCGTTAAATTTGGAATTATGTCTTCCTTTATTTTTGTTGTAGTATTCTTTACAGTTTGCCCACACCAGTTCAATTGGATTAAATTGACAGTGATATGGTGGTAACCGTAATACTCTGTGTCCACACTTTCATCTACGTACACTTTTGGTATTCCATTATCTGCAACTAATTGCAGTAATTCTTTTTTCAACATGCTAGGTTCATAAGCTATATTGGGCTTTAATAGAACATTATATATTTATTCCTTCTTAGATGATTCTTTCAAGTTGCAATTAAATTTTTTAAACAACTCTGTGCACTGTGTGACTTTGTAAAAAACAAAAGTGAAGCATCGGAAATAAATCCATCTTCATTACCTGCAGGAACAACTATAAATCTAAAAAATATAGTTATTTTATTAGGAATTATAATGTAATAACTAAATTATAACAAACCTGTTTCCTTCACCCATTGGCTTCTTCTTCACGCTTTCCATAGATTTATCATGCCAGCTTCTTTTGTGTGATCATAGACTGAAAATGCAAGTTTCATATAAGATTACAGGATTTTATAATTTTTCTTTATTTTTGTAATGTTCTCTTAAGAAACGTACACGATTGGCAGCAATATGTGATTGTTCCAGTAAACCTCTCCTACCATGATCTACTTAAAAGTCAATGGAATGCAAGAGACGCCTTAAACTTGATCTACTGAAATCTACAAAAACAGGTATAGTACTGGACATGTCTTGCATGTTACCAAATTACCGATAATACACTGTACAAGTTGTAGATAGCTTTGCCGAGAAACCAAAAAAATTTTGTTTCGTTTTCGAGATTTAAAAAAAAAACAAAATCCCTCATTTTCGCTTTTATTTTTTCCTTACCTTATGTACAAAGATATTCAAAATTAAACAATACATTCTTAAGACAACTTTTTCTTCCTACAAAATGGCGGCATCAAAATTTTAATACGACGTTTCGTCTTCTGCCGACCATCATCAACTTTTTATTTCTTATGCCGCCATCTTGAATTCTTAGACCACTAAATAGAGCTTTTTGTGATTTCAAAATGTATAATTTGCCTACCTTATGTTGAACCGTTTAGCTAATATTATCAAAAAGTAAAATTATTGTTGATTTTAAAAACGATCTAGATACCATTGCACTGTAGATGCGTGTCCATATTGTTTTTATTATCAAGATACCTAAATTTACAAAAAAAAAATAAATTACTATTAACACATAATGTACTTTTGACTTATAAAAAACTATGAGAAACAAGTAAACGAAAAGGAACAAGTAAAGCAAGAAAATAATAATAAATTAAACTTTATTTTAAACGTTTAGGATTACAATAGGTGTTCAAAAGAAAACCATTTTGTTGTACACACATATTAGCTCTTTTGATTACACTACGTATTGCTCGTTGAATACTTCTCGGGAATATTTTGGCAGGCAGTTATAACGCTATTTCGAAGTTCTTGGATGTTTTCGTAGGCTGTTATAAATAATATTTTTAAGGTTCCCCATAAAAAAAATCTAGCGGAGTAAGGTCGGGACTACGCGCTGGCCATTTGATAACACTTCTGTTACCTATCCATGCGTTTGGAAAAATTTCGTTTAGATAATTACGAACTAAAACAGCGTTATGTGGTGGGGCACCATCTTGCTGCAACCAAAGTTCTCTTAATTCGTTAAGTGGCATTTCTTCCAAATTCCCCAGCATTGGTCCTCTTAAGAACTCTAGATATCTAACTGAATTTAACGTATCCTCATAAATAAAGGAGCCTAGTAACCTATTCTTAGTTAAACCGATTCAGACGTTAAACCCAAAGCGAATTTGATCTCGGACTTGCCTGTTCTCTTTAGGATTTTCAGTTGCCCAGATGTGTTTATTATTGCGATTAAAAACGCCTAAATTGGAGAAGCGACATTCATCAGTCCAAATTATTTTTTCAACAAAATTCGCATCGTGGTTTGCTTGGTCAAGTAACCAATTGCAAATCTAAGCCGCCTCTGGTTATCACCGGAATGTAAAACTTGACTTGTATGTATTTTATAAGGTTTGAAATTCGCCTCATTCAATGTTCTCCACGCTGTTGTTTTCGGCATATTTAAATTTACAGATATCTCTCTTGTAGAAATAGACGGGCTTAGGTTTACCTAAAATTAAATCACAACATAGATCTGTGACAAAAAAAACATAAGAAAGACTTACTGTATCAAGAATTTCCTCTTTAACTGCTAAAGGGAGCCTACTCCCGTATTTCGGTCTTGATGCATTAAATTGTCCGTATTCTGACAAATTTCGGTGAAGTCTTAAGAAATAACTTTCGTTTGGTTGATTTCTTTCAGGGTACATTTCAAAATAGGTGTTTAATGTATCTCTCGAGTTTCTGCCTTTGGCATAATAGATTTGCAACATGTCACGCTTTTCATCGTTTGAAAATGGCATTTTAAATACTAATACAATTACAACATTCACAAAAAAAAAACACAAATACAATTACAGTACAGTAGCCATATTAAATACAATAAAGAATAATCAAATTCAAAGGTATCTTGATAATAAAAAACAATATGTACACGCATCTAGAGTGCAATGGTATCTATATCGTTTTTTAAAATCAACAATAATTTTACTTTTTTGATAATATTAGCTAAACGGTTCAACATAAGGTAGGCAAATTATACATTTTAGAAATCACAAAAAAAAGCTCCATTTAGTGGTCTAAGAATTCAAGATGGCGGCCATAAGAAATAAACAAGTTGATGATGGTCGGCAGAAGACGAAACGTCCTATTAAAATTTTGATGCCGCCATTTTGTAGGCAAGGAAATGTTGTCTTAAGAATGTATTATTTAATTTTGAATATCTTTGTAAATAAGGTCAGGAAAAAATAAAAGCGAAAATGAGAAATTTTGGTTTTTTTTAAAAATCTCGAAAACGAAATAAAATTTTTTTGGTTTCTCGGCAGCATGTTGTTGTTCCCAAAATTTTGCAACTTTGCCAAATTTAAACCACCCCTCTATCTCTTACCGTTTTCGAAATCCCCATGGTTAGCATCGAATTTGAATCACCCTGTATATATATATATATATATATATATATATATATACATATACAAATATTTAATTTAATCATAGAGTTTTACATCGATGAGTTATATCCAACTTTATTTGAATTAAACTTTAAAAAAATATATTTACACAAATTTTCACTTGTGCTTAAATCCAATTAGTATCACAAGAGTAGTTGCTTCATTGAATCAATTTAATGTAGAAATAAAAGTTTTGTTGAAATTGTAGTAACGATCAAAGCTATACCATTTTGTAAACGAAGCTCATTGGGAAATTCAATTTGTACAATTAAGAAGTGCTATAGTACGTATATTAATAAAAATTTAAAAATACTTGTTCCTTAACGTAAGTCCCAGTTTTAATTTAGGATATACGACATTGAGAATGTTGAAATACCCACTATCATTGGTGCCGCCAAACCAATTTCAAAAAACTGTAAAATTTAGAGAATTGATGTAAATCTTATATTTAATGCCTTCCGAACTATCCTTCATGCATAATGTTTTCGATTTATAAGATCTGTGATTAAATGGGAAGTTTGAATCACATAATACAGTATTATAATTAAAATCGGTTATGCAAGTTTCTTGTAGAATTAACATCAATAATACTAATTCATTACCATTAGACAAATCTTCATAAATAAATAATACCGGAAAGTTAATTAAGAGATGAATTGACACAAAATGATGTGCTTGACACATTTGTTAGCTTAAATAATTGCTTATCTCGAATGAACATCTCGTAATTATTTAAAGTATTACCTTTGCATCAGTTTTATTATTAATTTAAATATTACGCACCTAAAGTTATGCAATGTTCCTAACTGTTATACTTACTACATTTGTCAATTCCGTTTCTTTCTAATGACGTTTAAATTTACTGATAAGACATTCGTTAATTTGGTAATATATTCAAATTTCGAACATTTGGTACAGTTACCACCCTATTAGCATATAACAAAGTTACTGTATTTGAATGTTTAATTGACGAGTTTAAATTTGAAATGAGATAAAGTGTTGCGAGTTTCTACACTTATTTTTTTAGTTTATCCTGGGTTAACATTATTTTTTCGTTTTTTAGCCTACGAATAGTGGCACGATACATTATCGTTCATACCTAACGTCATTAATATTAATGCCACAATAAAATTAAATGCAATTGATAAGAAAAATGTAATCTAAATGAGTTTGCTCGTGTTTTTGCCTTTAATTATTATTAAACCGGATGATATATGCTATTAAAAGTTTATGAATGAAATAGCTGAAATATTTCACGCACTACACATAAAAAAATTTATACTGCAAGAATTTGCTTAATTTTGTATTTAATGTGTAAATTGTGTACATGATTAAATATTATTCTCTATTCCTCCAATAAATGTAAAAAAGAATGAAATGAGTCTAATGAAGGCGGTACACGTAACCCGTTTAATTACACTTCTTAATGATGCTATAAACAAAGCCGTACGAACAAACCAAGTTAATCTTGTAAGAACGCATTAGCCGTCAAGTAACGGCATAAACAAAGAACTGTACGCATTGCAGCCCTTTAGATAAGGGTTAAAGTTCACAAGAGCTGTTGGTGATGTGAAGGACAGCAAAAAGCAGACAGCCATGGACATGCTAATTACATGCACTCTACATACAGTCTACAACATCAGCATTAATTCAACTAGCTAACTACACCACTCGGCTTCACTCTGGGTGTAGAGCTAATGTACCACCCTTGCTCTATCTACCCTGCTCGCTGCTTGGCTTAGTCGACAAACAACTTGGTTTTTTTTAAATATTGGAAGTTATACAGGGTGTGCCAGAAAAGCAGGACGTGAAAAAGTATGATTTTTTAAATAGAACACCCGTATTTGATTTTAGTTTTTAATTCTACGTGTCCATACAAACATATTTTGTCATACAAAAGATTGGCTGAAAGCTTTTAGTTCTTGAGATATTCGCGTTTAAAGATTATTATGGTCATTTTCGTGGGGTTGATGAATGGGCAATTGTTCCGTTATTTCACAATAAAAAAATTGATATTTCGTGTGAAAAATGAGTGATATTATACTAACGTTTAGACCGATAGTATTTCTAATTTTCTCAACAGGGTGTTTGTTATAACCATTCAAATTTGAAAATTCTCAAATTAAAAAAATCAGTTTTTTAATTGCACACCCTATATATTTTTATTTCATTTTATTCGGGATTAAAAATCTATCATTTTTGTCAAATATATCCTATATCTATCTTTGATAGTTTTCGAGAATTTCGAATTTTTACTAGCTACGTTACATACGATACTATAACATTATTGTGGATCGTGGTAGCCATGGAAAACAATTGCGACGAAATAAAACAAACCACCTAAGCGAATATTAACAGTTTTTATTAATGAGAAACAGTAATTCAATAATTATTCAACATTGCGTCTTAGTAAATGCTCAAATAGACGGCCTTCTTGCTGAATACACATATTGAGCCTTTTCATGTTCTGTCTCACTTCGGATAACATAAGAGGGGTCACTGTTCGACAAGTTGCGAATTCATATTTTCATGTCCTCCCTTGTTGTAGGTTTAATAATATACACCGATCTTTTATGTATCCCCATAGGAAAAAATCCAGTGGAGTTAAATCGCATGACCTGGGTGGCCATAATATAAGCCATTACGTCCTATCCATTTCTCCGGTATTGCTGGTTCAAGAATTCTTACGTCCCGATAATAATGTGAGGTGCACCATCCTGTTGCAACCACATATTTAGTCGTCCTTCTAAATTGATATCCTCAATTACAGGCAATTCTTCACGTAGAAATGCAAATAGCTGCGCCGTTAATGGATCATCAAATAATAGGACCGAAATTTGGTCATTAAGTATACCAACAACATTTAGTGACCAATAATTTTGGTTTTGAATTCGTACAAAATGGATTATCAATGTGTAATAGTCATATTATGCCTTTACAGCCCCATTACTTTTAAACGTCCCTCTCGGAAAATTATGGACATAAAAGTTGTTATTTAATTGCAGCCGTTGATTAATGATATTGAAGCCACAATTAAAATTAAAATGCAATTATAGAAATTCTTGATGAAGCTAAATGAGATTAGGGATTGGTAATTATTATTAAACCGGATTCGATTCACGTATTGATTAAAAGTTTTGAATATCGTAGCTAATATTCTAGAACTCACTTAAAAATTTTCTTGAATATTTTTAATATTTCAAGTTTTTTTAAATTAGCTGCCCTTTTATTAACAACTTTACGTTTGAAGTATTTAACACTACCGCTAGAATCAAATCTATCCATCAAATTTTCCAAGCCAACAGTAGTAGGTATTCGACGTTCAGGATATTTCATTTTGTAGATTCGTTGTGCCAATAAAGGGTTTTTTCAGCCTCGCCCACACGTATATCATATCAATTAATTCATTTGTCGAATAATCCATAATTGATACAAGAATTGATAACAAGTTAAATGCGAAAACGACAAATTTAATATGTGTTTATTTTGACAAGTAGGAAACCTTTGTATCTTAGTAACGCAATTATTATTTTCCATGGCTACAGATCCATGCAATGCAATGTTATCGAAAATAAAGTAGCTAGTGTGAAAATATCGAAATTACTCGAAAACTATCAAAGATAGATATAGGATATATTTGACAAAATGATAGATTTTTAATCCCGAATAAAATGAAATAAATTATATATTGAAAAAATCGATTTTCTTTTAATTACAAATTAAAATAAGTTACAACAAATCCCTTTTGAGAATAATTTTAGAAATATAATGGTCTAACTTAAGTCGGATTATTTTTAATTGCAGTAATATAATTATTTAAATTTAATCGGTAGTAATGTCAATTTAACGAGCTTTGTTGTACATTTGACATGTATTCCATTTACTACTTAACGTGTGTTATTATATAAGTCGCACCTGTATTCTGTATACAAATCATAATTATTACGAAAATATTTTAAAATTGATAGAACAAATGTCATAAAGTGAATTATATTTTAGTTAATTTTCGAACTATCTTACAATAAACATATTCCACCGTTCTTGATTAGAACCTAAATAAACTTCAACTAACATTATAATAATCAAATGCAATTCTACATAAATCTAACAAATTACCAAAGATTTTGACAATTTAATCCTTTGGTACATAAATTATTTTCTTTATCTACTTGGTACCTTCAACTAATAATATTAGTATAAGTTATAATCGACTATTTCATACTATAATATATATTAATATTTTAAATTTTGCAATTTTAAATGGCCATATTTATATTTGTTTATTATTTATATTGCTATGAAAGATGAGAGTTTAATCAAGAGTTTTTTTCATAGATGAGTTTATCCAAAGTTATGAATTAAATTAAAATATCTAGATTATACTTAAACATAATTTTCATGTGCTATGCAATAGATACGACGTGTAATTTAGCGACAAAAAATTCCTAAGGGAGAAGTTAAGTGTTAGTTAAAATTTTTTCAATATCTAAATAACGATTAATTTTATAAATAAAAGTGTAGACATATTTCTTAATGAAAATTTAATTTTACATAACTTTTTTATAAAATCTCTTAATGTAAGTTAAGAATTAATTAAATAGGAATGAAAACAGTTGACTGTATTATTGATACCTTATAGTAACGGGTGTCTTTGGAATTTTTTTCAAGTTAACATGTATTCATGTCTATTAGTCTCTATCTGACATGAAGCTTTAAACGTCATTCTGACATAGATTACTGTTTTTGTTTCTACAATATTGCCTGTTTTCGTTATGAACGTATAAAAAAAGGTTCCAGATAACCTAAAATATCTGGTATGGAACACCACATGATCTTCTAACCTACAAAATGGAAATTAAAAGAAATGAAATAATTTTAATAACATATTTTCTCGGATAATTATGCAACCTCATTTATAATAAGGTCATTACGAAAATAGGTACCATTGTAAAAACAAAAACAATTATCTATGTGAAACAGACGTTTTAAACCTTTATGCCAGACAGAAGTTATTAGACATCTAGATACTAACTTAAAAGATTAAAGAAATAAAATAATTTTAATTATAATTTTGTTAGGATAACTATGCAATCTTTTTTTATACATTCAAAACAGGAAACATTGTAAAAACAAAAACAATAATCTATGTCATACTGACATTTAAAACTTCATGTCAGATAGAGATTGATAGATAGATGTCAATAAGGCAATTTAACCATTCATATTTAAGGGGAGCCTGTAGGGTGTACTTATTGTACTTTTTTATAACAGCTGTTCAAAATTCGATACTTTTTAACCATGTTTTATGGCTTACAGGCCGGTGCTGAGTTATTTCAATTTCATAATCTTCGATGAATTAATCCTTTATTCAAGACAAAAAAAAACACAAAAATTAATGAATTCTGTCAAGGGGTTGGCGAGAAAGCGGGACAAACGCTTCAAAAACATGATTTTTCAGGAATTTTTATTATTATAATAAACATGTTCAAATCGCAATTGTTACCGCGTTAGAAGGGCTAACGGTGTTTGATATGTTTTATTATATATCAAGTCGTAATTTGATAATGTTTTCTGGATATTTTATTTTCTGTATTTTACGTAATTGATATTTCAGTAAGGGTTGGAAAAAACACACGTTAGAATAGAAACAGATGTTCGCTCGAACTGCCTTTATTGAGGTAGTGTAACGAATCTTTGAAAGTTCTGTATGCGCATTCTTGTGGTAAACATTTCATAAATGTAATAATTAATTACGTCGAACACAGCGCAAATCCAAAAGGATCTTTGTTTGGAACGTTAAATCGAGACCTAAATGTAGGCTTGCTACAGACAAATGCGTATTTTTAAAATGAAGATTTTGTTCAATAATTAATATGAAACTATTCCAACGTTTTGTTTATTACTTTTGAAAAAGGGCGGTAGTTTTTCGGGGGTAGATATAGTTTGTTTGAAATCGGAGGGGAAGGCAGTTGCTGTTGAAATTTTGATTCAGCCGGATTGCATTTATTGTTTTAATTAGAAACTCCCATTGTAAACCGTTCGGTCTATAAATATTTTGTTGTGTACCTTTTAGAACTAAAACGCTAAATCGTTCTTTTCTTTTTGTGTAGGTTTTAATGTAAGTTTTTCCAAAGATTAATTTATAATTAATCGCCAAGGCGCCGATTTTTAAACCGCGTATCTTAACTCGTCGTGTTGGTGGTAAAGTGTTTAAATAAAGGGAATATATTCAAGTGTAAGTAAGTATTTTTATATAAATGAAAGCTCACAGCAAATAATTCTACAAGTCTATGTAACGTGTTATAAATCGGGCATTGCCTTGTAAATGTATCTCATTCGCACGTGGGTGAAATCTGCTAAAATAAAAGCCAGTACAGGGCTCCCTTCCTCATCACTTGAGTGAATTAGCATTGTTGTTTGTTGTTTACATTTGTATTTGTGTAGAGGTGGGCATGGACGAACGGGTACAGGATAAAGCTTGGTCATCATTGTAAATAGGCCACTGCCTAGTGTTTACATACTCCCGGGTTCAGATGACCATAAAACACCTCGAATTTTATTTTTACTGTTTTTATTGTTATATAGATGAATGTGTCACCTGAGAAAGAGACGCTGTATTTTTCTAACTGATTTATTTACAACTTAACTTTGTAAGGATTTGTTTTTAATGAGTTTTTCTGTGTCAGTTTGTTTACCTGCGAACTATTTTCTCTTTATATGTAATTTATTGTAACTGTACGTATGTATTTTGTGCTTTAGTACTCACTAAACAATTATGTACGTGTAAATTCCTTGTCTATTTTCTTTTGTCCTTGCCTTTACCTTATTATCACCTGTGCAATTTTACTCTTGTTATATTTTATATGTACCGTAACTTGTCTTATTGTTTTATGTGCTTATTTACTTAGAGACCGGCAGGATGCGTTTTGCGTTTGGCATTACAATCTTTAATTTAATTCAATTTATTTTTCATCCAGCCTATCTAATTCAAATAACACAGCGTGTCTACCACTAGATGGCCAATTCTTTTGATCACATTTGAGGTGTGCGAGTAATTAAATATCAGACTTGTAAATAAATTCTAATATTTTAGTTATTGCCAGGAAAGTCAATGTAAGGCAAGCAATTAATTTGAGTAATAGTAACATTATTGTCAGTGAAGTCAAGATGAATCACTTAGCGAATGTTTTGTTTTTGAATTTGCATTATTGCAAATAAGTTCAAAATACACTTTTCAAGATAGGGTACATAGGGGACGCTACAAGTTTGTTTACAATAACAATGGTAGTTGGCCACGCTTCACAGAACAGAATTGTATCCGTAACGAGTGTAGAGACTGGAAGAGTATTGGACATTGAAATAATGTCAAAATATTGTACTTGCCCAGACATACTTCAAAATATTCACCTAAATAGTTGTGTATCTAACTACCAGGGGTCCAGCGGAGGAATGGAGGTGGAGGACGTGAAAAGAATTTACCAAAGATCTTTCGACACAGGTATTGCAAGGTATTTAGAATACCTTGGTGATGGCGATTGCAAGGCATTTGGCGTGGTGAACAGCCTGCATCCATATAGCCCTGATGTGCAATTTAATAAAATAGAACGTGTCGCCATGTCCAAAAGCGTATGGGGAAAAATCTAAAACATGAAAATGAAAATCTTTCTGATAATAAAACAATCGGTGGGCTAAAACGACGGCTATCAGATGCTGCTATACTAAAAATTCAATGCTTACTATGGCCCAGGAATAAGGAAGCTCTATATTTTCATCTCGGTCATGTGATAAGGAGCCGTCATATGGTCTTTGTCCAAATGGTGATGACACATGGTGTAAATTTAATAAACCTGTAAAAAATAAAGAAAAATACAGTCATGGTAAGCATTTTTATTTACCAAAAGCGGTAATGCTAAAAATAAAACCAATTTTTAGGGACCTTCCGAAAAGTCATGGTTACAAAGGTATTTAACAGGTAAAACCCACAACGTGAATGAATCCGTAAACAATGTGCTGTGGACGAGGATACCCAAGGCAACATTTATTGGAATAAAAACTTTGTGGTTTGGAGTGTATGGAGGTGTAGCTACCTTCAACGAAGGAAACATCTATCGCTGTAAAATTTTGCAAGAAACTGGCATTAAACCTGGCTCTAGTTGTGTTTAAGCAATGATGAGATAAGATATACTAAGGCTAAAAAGAAGTCACCCTGTATTTCTGTAATTAGGCTGAATCGGTCAACTTTAGTAGTCATCCGTGATGGTATAGGTGTATCCTATATCGACTATGAATATGTACAGTGGCTCGCAAATCATGTATATATATAATATATATATATATATATATATATATATATATATATATATATATATATATATATATATATATACATGTCTCCCATCGGTACTCCAACATTGTCACAGCCTCTTGCAAGAAAGCTTATCCAACCTCTGCAAACCAGTGGTTTACAGCGTCTATGAGCTCATTCTTGCAAATCACAACTCGGCATCATTTTCGAGTTTCGGTTAACATTCGTGGGACCCACTTTACGGAAAACTCTTTCATGTCCAAGTGTTCACGTAATATGTTATTCCTCTAATATTTCCCTCAAGAAAGCTCTGCTGTCATGCAATGTTTTTTTGTGGTTGTAACGTTTATTGGTGGAATACTAGCGTGTCTATTTCCGAACGCTGTCCTTCCACATTTAACGTCGCTGCACCACTGATTTACAAAATCATAATTACAATCAAACTCCCCAAAAGTGCTCATCAAGTACATGAATTTGGGTGGGAGTCATACCCTTTTTTAAGAGGTATTTATTGCCGCTATTTGTTCGATAAGCACCGTTTTTGTACTACTATGGCACTTTGTTTAAAACAAGCAACTGCTGTGACAGATACAGACTTGATTTTGCGCATGCACTGTAGGCATATATCGGTAATGAATATTCTTCCTGGTCCATGATCTCGTGCGTTGATAAGATTTCTGTAAGAACCCTTGTTGATTCTGGTGACGTTTCGGCAAACACTCATTGTCCATCCTCAGGTCATTAATAACCTTGTTCTGCTTCGCGTCATTGGAGCTTCCCTGATGTCTGCAGTGCGTTCCTTAACACACATACCTTTGCTGGATTTCACTTTCGCTACTTTCTTTGCCTTACGTTCACCTCCCGTTTCACCGGTTTTTCTTTGGATTTCATAATTGTGTGTCTCTGGGCGTCTTCTCGGGTATTAAGGCAGTTCGTCGTTTTTCGATTTCTATAGTTTCTCTTATTATTCTCTTGGTTAGATGTTCTACTGATGCTATCCTTCTGGTGTTATCAAAGTTGATGTTGTGTGAGCTTGATTTTGGTTTTTGGGTTAGGTAATTTGGTTCTGATCTTTTCATGCGTCTTAAACATTGTTTTGATGTTATGCCTTCGGAATTCTTCTAATTCGGTCCGTTTTTTTTATGTACGGTAAAAGCTCTTTGTTTGTTTGTTCTTCCTTCTTTTTCTGAATATTTTTTTCCATGAATATGTTTTGTAGCAAAACTAACTTTAGTGTGTTGATTTCTTCCATACATGAAGCAATTACGCAATGTTTCGTTGGTAGGCTAATGATGTCTTCTTGTGAATGGTGCGTTGTTGTAGTTATGCACGCTGTATAAACAGTGAAACGACATTGAAACTAACTAATAGATCGCTATGGTTGAGTGTTTCCTTTTTAACTAGATCTATGAAGGGGCTCGAATTTTTACGTATGATTCTGACTTTCCGGCGTACGGTTGCAGCAGTTTGGCGACGATGTTCTTGTAAACGTGATCCGATTGAACCCACTATTGGCCTTCAATGGTGCCCGAATCTTTGATAATCCATAAAATATCGGGCATTTCAATGACTTCTTATAAATTTTTGTTGAATTGTTGGATCAATCATCACATCATTGAACATCTTTAACACAACATGTACAATCCACATCACAGGATAAAAACTGTGGTAAGGCCAGAAGGACAGCTTCAGCAGAACATCTAACCAAGGGAATATTAAGAGAACCTGTAGAAACTCGAAAAACGCCTAAACAGCCTTAATACCCCAGACGACGCGCAGTGACTGCCTAATACATGGAAGTCAATGTCACCCTCTAGTTTCTAAGAACTGGTTCTATTTTGAATTGGCCACGTAATATGGCACCTCCATTGTAGGTGGTCACCTGGAAGAGGTGAGTGAGTGAACCTAGTCTTTACCCTTGAACTATTTCAATTTTTAGATATCTAGGAATATACCAATTTCCGATGCAGGTGGTGATCGGGTCAATCAGCTTTGACCTAACTGGTCAATAACCTTTGACGTAAGTCAATGACCTTGAACTTAACAACACTGCATGACCTTCAGTTTACACCCCCCCCCCATTTCCAGGAACAACCCAGGCTGTGACCCTACATTTTTAATTTCCCACCAAAGAACTTGAGAACATTGTATGAGCTTGAATATTATAATTCCAGCCAAAAGGATCGTGGCCATGACATGGACACATTCTCACTCTCTAATACTTCCTCACTTGAGCAATTTCCAAAAGCATGTCGTCTAGAGGGGAGTTTTACGTGATCATTCGTTTTTTGTTTCAAACTAATCATTCGTTTATGTATTATATAAAAAGATGTAAAGCTGTTTTTTGTACCACAGAGATGAAGATAGATGTAACTTACCGGATACTCCCGTGGAAAAGGTCTGATGTGGCCACCATCTTTTTTTTTCCTTTTTGCTATAGCGAGGTGTAACTATACAGGGCAGAGACTAGAGAGAACGCCTTGTTCAACCGCACCTATAGAATGAGTTATTTAACAACCGTAAGTGTGCATAAGTTTAAATTAACATTCCAGTTAGAGGTGTAATTGAGTTCTTTAGTGTAATACCGCACAATATAATCACAAAAATGTTATCAAAATAGTAATGTAATTATGGAAAATTTTTTGTACATGTTTTAGAACGTTGTATGATAAATAGTGACGTTACTGAGTATTTAACCTTGTTCAACCGCACCTATAGATGAGTTACTCTAAAGCTAAGCGTACACTCGTGCGGAATCTGTCTTAAATTAACATTCCAGTTAGAGGTGTAATTGAGTTCTATGTACCTACCGCACAATATAGATCACAAATGTTATCAAAATAGTAATGTAATTATGGAAAATTTTGCCTACATGTTTTAGAACGTTGTTATGATAAATCCTGAAACCATGTCTACTGTGTATTTAGAATCCGTGTCACAAACAGATATTACTCGAATGGTAGCCTGTCGTGAATGCTTGTCTTGACGTAGTTAACATGTAGGCGGGTTCATGTACCTACGCATAAGAACGACCTTGTGTGGTTAGAAAAGCCTGAACGTTTGAGGAGTAAATGACTGAAACCATTATCTACGTGTAATATTAGAATGAACACACATTCTCGGAATGGTGTGGCATTTAAGTGATGCTTGTTTGACGTAGTTAAATTAGTGAAGGTGCTCAGCTCAAGATTTATTTTACCTGAAGTTTGAGGAGTAATGACTAAACATTATTAGTTAATATTAAATAAACTTTAGGAAAATGTACATTTAAGGTCTTATTACACTCAAATACACACGCACACACACACGCACGCACATACAAACACGCACACACACGCATACACGCACATACGACGAAAACACCATCAGTTCGAACGCATACACGCATACACACCACAACAGAGCACTACCACCACTACCAATACACTACACGGACACACACGCACACGACACACACGACACCACACACACACACCACACACACTACACACACACACGACACGCACACGAACGCATACACGCACATACGCACGCAGCAACGCACACCACAACATGAATTACGCACACGCATCACACACCGTACACACACCACCACACGCACACAACACACACACACACGACACGCAAACGATACACACACGCACACACGCACACACGCACACACCATACGCACACGCACACGCACACGCACACGCACACGCACACGCACACGCACACGCACACGCACACGCACACGCACACGCACACGCACACGCACACGCACACGCACACGCACACGCACACGCACACGCACACGACACGCACACGCACACACCACACGCACACGCAGACGCACACGCACACGCACACGCACACGCACACGCACACGCACACGCACACGCACACGCACACGCACACCACACGCACACGCACACACGCACACGCACACCACACGCGCACGCACACGCACGACCACACGCACACGCAGACGCACACGCACACGCACACGCACACGCACACGCACACGCACACCACACGCACACGCACACGCACACGCACACGCACACACATACATACACGGAAGCACGCATACACATCAAGTTTTTCAAAATCTTGAAGATCTGTAAATCCGTTAAAGACTGGACATCGGTTACTTTCACGAAAGCATACTCATCCTTTTCGCGAATAAAGAATAAATTTCAATTACTATTGATGTAGAAATACCTCTACAGGTGATGGTAAACTTGTAGAGAAACGTTGTTGTAACAAGTAAACAGTGAATTAGAGTTATTTACTGTAACTTTTTATTATATCGCTTGAATAAGGTAATTATTATAATTTAATGTTAACTTAGCGAACCGAATATAATAATTACAGAATTTAGAGTTATTTAAACAAAGTTTATCTAAGTTATAGTTCTATTTTGTATTTAAATTACGCAAATTAAGAAGATACTAATATTAAAAACGATAGAAATAGTTACGGACGGTGTATTTTACCTACTAATTATCTGTCTGATGACATATAAAGTTAGAATAAAAATTTCAAATAGTATAAATAAATAAATAAATGTTTCGGTTAATTATAATGGTTATTATGGTGTCTAATGCATAGTTACAAGTTGAATAAATGCACAAGGCTAAAACTTGAAACACCAAAGAAACTAATGTCCAAACTAATTCAGTGCCTTACACTACAAAAAATGTAGACGCAGTACAATTTTAAGGACGAAGATAAAGAAAATAATGTATGGCTATTAATTTATAATGCAAATTATTTTTGACTTTTCTAAGAACCAATAGAAACTTTCAATATCAGACATGTGCGTACGCTTTAGCCAATCAAAACATTATTCTAGTGGGAATAACTTTAAGTATTTTATTTTTATTGGAGGACAACGAATTTTTCGATTTGACTTCTGTTATCAATTTGAAAGTTCAGAAACCTTAATTTGTTAAAATAAAAATATAATATTGAAAACGCGTCAAAAGTAAATCAACGGTGGTATTCGTTGGATTATTTTTGACGTTGCAATAAGAAACGCGAGAGTTCGATAAATTAGAAAATAATTCCCCATATTTTTTCAGTCCTGTTGCCATTCGGCAATAGCTACACGAGCCCTATGTGCTCTCGTACCTATTGCCTGGCAACAGTTTTCGAAAATTTCAATTTATTCTAACTCTCTTGTATTACTACTGAGAATTTCAAAATGTTTTCACTTAAAATAATATGTAATAATATTACGTTGGGCACACAGTTCATATCGTTCTTGCATATTTGAAAATAGAGGCTGTTGTATCTGTCGTGTTATAGACGGAGGGTTACCTCTGAAAACCCATAGTTTTAGCATACCCCAAACAAATGCATCTAATAATGTTAAGTCCAGAGGGTGAGATAGAAAAGAAAAATCCGTGAAACGTAAAATCACATTGTTTCCAAACGTCTCCGGCAGAAACGGCTTGTGAAGCCTGTGTAGTGTGGCACGTTGCCCGGTCTTGATGAAAAACGGGCTACCGAAGGGTAAACTTCTTGATCTGCAAAACCTCCGAAGGTCATCCACAAACGGTGTGAGAAATTGAGTAATATCGCGCTCTTGATTAACAGCTGCTAGATGTCCGTTTTCTTTATTAAAGTAAGATCCATAAAGTCCTCACCAAGAAACGTGCGCACCAGACGGTTACTTTTTTACCATGCAACTGTACTTCTTGCACCTTTTCTGCTCGAAACCTAAAAAAATGTATTGCTACGCCTATGTACATAACCCGACAAAAGAAAGCGACGTTCTACACTGTAACTCCGAAAACTGTTCGCGGACAAACGGAATGCTCGGGCCGCTTTGTTTACCTAAATCGTATGAGCAAAAATAATGCTCAACTAAAAAGACTTTTTCTTCAGTAGGTAACATTATTTATGAACTTACAAAAGCATATTCGTACATCCGAACAAAACCAAACCTCAAGGTTTATATCATATTGTAAATTAATCACCATATTGTAGCAGTTTATGTAACAAGAACCGAGGTTTTAAAAAATAACTTCGTTGCCGAGGTAAATACAATATTTTTTCTGAAATTGGAATCACTTGGTAAAACGATCAAAATGCGAAATGCCTAATTTAAACGTATCAACTACAATCTTTTTTTTAAATTTAATTACGGTTTCGGAAAAAATAGCTTAATTAAAGGTGAATAAATGCAAATAAATCCAATTTCAGCAACTATTCCACTATATTACTTAAACAAAATTTGTTTAATTAGGTAAAATGGTGCCACGGTTTTACAAATACGTCATGTGTGGTGCGGTAAACGAGAGGTGAGGAAGACAGAAGACTTCACATATGTTGGTAAACAAATGTATCTAGTATTAAATATACTCAGTGACATGGAAATTGCAACACCAAGAAGGTGTAGGAATTTTTTGACCAAACTTGGCAGAAACGTTCAACTACTAAAAGGTAGCAGTTGATTAAAATTTCAAAGAAAAGCAGCCAAATATAAACATAATTTTCATTAATAAAGGGTTGCCCCCCCCCGCCCGACCACTTGGTTTCACACTCCAACAATCGTCGTGGCATCGATTCCAGCAGATGGTCGATGTCCTCTTGCTGTATTGTGTCCCAAGTAACCAGTAATTCGTGCTGTAGAGCTTGCAGCGTTTGCGGAGTATGCTGCAAGGTTCTCAGTCTTCTCCACATAATGTCCCAAAACATACTCGATGGGCGAAGGTATGGAGATCTGGGCGGAAATAGCAAGAGATTAGCATTATCCTCGGCAAATCGGCCCAAAGAACGTCTTGCAATATGAGGACGGGCATTATCCTTCTGAAAACATGGGTCTTCCAACTGCTGAAGAAATGGAAGAATATGGGGTTATACCTCCTCATCCACATATCATTGCCTCGTATGAGTACCCCACGAGACCTACTCCCATAAGTTATAACACCCACACCATAATCCCCACGGTTTGGTGCACATGCCTCGCAACAGAAAACATTTTGACGTTCCGCACGGCTTCGTCTGACCCTCATCCGGCCATCATGCGCCCCGAACAGAATCGGGATTAGTCAGTGAACACTACCCTATGCCATTCTTGGTTCCAGTGCAGCCGCAATCTACACCGCTCCAAACGTTGCCGTCGATATTGAGCCGTTAGTGGTAGCACAAGATGTGGCCGATAGGATTGCAAGCCAAAAACTCTGATTCTGCGGTAAACCGTTGAGGGTTACAGGACGACCTTTGTTAGCTAACCATTGATCGGCAATTGATCGATTACTTGAGAATCGGTCTCTTGTTGCCATAAGTTGAAATGGCGGCCCTGCACCTCATTTCTTCTTCACCCCCCCGGTTCCTATTCTGCTGCGTTTCTGACCCTCACTAGCCCACGCCTGATAGCAGCGCATGATGGTGGTTTAGTTCCGGTTAAGGCGATAAAACCAACAATACGAGATCTGCCGAATAGAATACGCTTAATTGGCAATTGGAGGTAATTTCCACGTTGGCGCCGTCTAGGCATGATGACACCCTCAAAGCAAACAATCACAAGCAAAAACAATAAAGAACTGAACACAATTTCGCACAATATCCACCTGACAATAATGTTAGAAAAACTGAACGAACTGTCAATAAGCCATCACCACTTGAACCATATGAATGAAGCTGTAATCAATTGCTACCTTTTAGTAGTTAAACGTTGTTGTCAAGTTTGATCAAAAAATCCTACCGCTTCTTGGTGTTGCAATTTTGATGTCACTGAATATAATTTGGAGCAAGTTCTACATTAGTTAGGTAGTATAGTGTACAGAGTAAAGTGTATAGTATATAGTGTATAGTGTATGGTGTATGGTGTATGGTGTATGGTGTATGGTGTATGGTGTATGGTGTATGGTGTATGGTGTATGGTGTATGGTGTAGGTGTATGTGTATGTGTATGGTGTATGGTGTATGTGTATAGGTGTATGGTGTATAGTGTATGGTGTATAGTGTATGGTGTATGTATAGTGTATGGTGTATGGTATGTATAGTGTACGGTGTACTTGGTGTACTGACAGTGTACGGTGTACAGTGTACGGTGTACAGTGTACAGTGTAGTGTACGGTGTACGGTGTACGGTGTACAGTGTACGGTGTACGGTGTACAGTGTACGGTGTACAGTGTACAGTGTGATACGGTGTATTGTGTGTGGTGTGTGTGTATGGTGTGTGGTGTATGGTAAATGTATGGTGTATGTGTATGGTGTATGGTGAATGGTGTGTGTGAATGGTGTATGGTGTATGGTGTATGGTGTATGGTGTATGGTGTATGGTGTATGGTGTATGGTGTATGGTGTATGGTGTATGGTGTATAGTGTATGGTGTATGGTATATGGTGTATATGTGTATGAGTGTATGGTGTATGGTGTATATGTGTATGGTGTATGGTGTATAGTGTATGGTTATGGTGTATAGTGTATAGTGTATGGTGTATAGTGTATGTGTATAGTGTAGTGTACGGTGTAAGTGTACAGTGTATAGTGTAGTAGTGTACGGTGTACGGTGTACGGTGTAGTGTACGTGTACGTGTGTACGGTGTACGGTGTATGGTGTATGGTGTACGTGTATGAGTGTAATGTGTAGTGTACGTGTATAGTGTATAGTGTAGTGTACGTGTGTGTATGTATATGGTGTGTAGTGTATAGTTGTATGAGTGTATAGTGTATGTGTATGGTGTATGTGTATGGTGTATGGTGTATAGTGTTGTGTATAGTGTATGGTGTGTGGTGTATGGTGTATGGTGTATGGTGTATAGGTGTATGGTGTATGGTGTATGGTGTATAGTGTATAGGTATGGTGTAGTATGGTGTATAGTGTATGGTGTATGTGTAGTGTATGGTGTATAGTGTATGGTGTATAGTGTATAGTGTATGGTGTATGGTATATAGTATAGTGTACAGTGTATAGTGTACGTGTATGTGTATGGTGTATGGTGTATGGTATAGTGTATGGTGTATAGTGTATGGTGTATAGTGTATAGTGTATGGTGTATGGTGTATGGTGTATATAGTGTATAGGTACGGTGTACGGTGTATAGTGTACAGGTAGTGTACGTGTACGTGTAGTGTACGTGTGTACGGTGTATGGTGTACGGTGTACGGTGTACGGTGTAGTATGTGTATAGGTGTATAGTGTATGTGTGTATATTGTATGGTGTATAGTGTGGTGTATGGTGTATAGTGTATAGTGTATGGTGTAGGTGTATGGTGTATGGATGTATGGTGTATGGTGTATAGTGTATAGTGTATATAGTGTATAGTGTATAGTAGTATAGTTATGTGTATAGTGTATAGTGTATAGTGTATAGTGTATAGTGTATAGTGTATAGATGTATAGTGTATAGTGTATAGTGTATAGTGTATAGTGTATAGTGTATAGTGTATAGTGTATAGTGTATAGTGTATAGTGTATAGTGTATAGTATATAGTGTATAGTGTATAGTGTAGTGTATAGTGCATAGTGTATAGTGTGTAGTGATAGTGTAGTGTATAGTGTATAGTGTACAGTGTACAGTGTAGTGTACAGTGTACAGTGTACAGTGTGCAGTGTACAGTGTACAGTGTAGTGTACAGGTATAGTGTATAGTGTGTATAGTGTATAGTGTATAGTGCATAGTGTACAGAGTACAGCGTAAAGTGTATAGTGCATAGTATATAGTGTATAGTGTATAGTGTATAGTGTATAGTGTATAGTGTATAGTGTATAGTGTATAGTGTATAGTGTATAGTGTATAGTGTATAGTGTATAGTGTATAGTGTATAGTGTATAGTGTATAGTGTGTATATTGTATAGTGTATAGTGTATAGTGTGTGTGTATAGTGTATAGTGTATATGTGTAGTGTATAGTGTATAGTGTATAGTGTAGTAGTGTATAGTGTATAGTGTATAGTGTATAGTGTATAGTGTATGTGTATAGTGTATGTGTATAGTGTATAGTGTATAGTGTATAGTGTATAGTGTACAGTGTACAGTGTACAGGGTACAGTCGTACAGGGTACTAGTGTATGTGTACAGTGTACAGTGTACAGTGTACAGTGTGTATAGTGTAGTGTAGTGTGTGTGTAGTGTGTAGTGTGTAGTGTGTAGTGTGTAGTGTATAGTGTATAGTGTATAGTGTATAGTGTATAGTGTATAGTGTATAGTGTATAGTGTATAGTGTATATTGTATAGTGTATAGTGTATAGTGTATAGTGTATAGTGTATAGTGTATAGTGTATAGTGTATAGTGTATAGTGTATTGTGTGTAGTGTATAGGGTGTTCGTGTGAGTGAGTGTGAGTGTGCGTTTGCGTGTGAGCGTGCGTGTGAGTGTGCGTGTTCGTGTGCGTGTGCGTGAAAAATATCCTAAATCTTATGGAAAATGTATTACTATAAAACAGTAGCATTTGGACGATAATCAATTAACATCAAAAATACATAATTTTGAGACATTATATTTAAGTATTCTCAAAATAAATGGCGTGATTATTGAAAGTGACGATACTGCACTTGAATCTTCTGTTACATATTTTCTAAGACATCTTGCGAACGGGTTATTTGATCAAATCGCCCAAATGACGGAATTTTATAAATGATGGCCAAGATATCATGACGTGGTTCTGATGTGGTTGGATAATACTGTGATGGTAATTGTATTGAACTTCCTAGGCGTAAGTAAAAGAGATACAAGCGAAAGCTGGAGTAAAAGCGAAAAGAGACATTCATTTATCAGGTCAAGCGATTGAACCCTACCCGCGATTAAATATGCAATAGACTTGATGTGTAAACTCGTTGCCAGAATATAGAGAAGATACTATTTCTCGGTGTATAAATGACTACCCGATCTATTCAGCATCAGATCAAAAATTACAGATAGCCTAGTTCTTGTAGGAAAAGTTCTTTCAAAAGATAGGACCACCATAGTTTATTACAACAGGTTATCCCGGTATGTTCCACACTAGTTCACCTATCCAAATTTACTAGGTATAAAATATGTCTAATAAATAGAACATTTTTCTAGGTGCTATTTTTACGTATGTTTTACTGTTTACAGAAAATTTGAGACACCCTACTGTCTAAATGCACTTCGAAATGTTGACTAAATTAAGGGTGTTGCACGAAATTTATTGATAAGGCACGTAATTAGGTGGCAAAAAGATATTCCTAATGTAGAATTTTAGAATTCGTTCAATTTGTAAAGGTAATTCAATTTCACATAACTTTGCCTCATAACAGATTTTGATACGAACCAACATAAGCCTTAAAATTAATTAAATAGAATTTAATGCGCGTAATAGATATTTATGTATTAAGGGCATAATCAGAAGATTATGAGCCGTAATCTACAATTATGCCCGTGGTACATGCAATGTTTTATTTTATTTTGCACCATGAAATTGGAACAACATTTTAAAAAGATTCAGTATTTTCCCCAAGTTTTTAAATGCAAATGCAGTGAAATAAAGTCGACAGTAGGCTAATTTGTTGTTACTAAGATACTGTGATATTGCTAAATTGTTGCTAAGGTACTGTTTGTTTGTAAATAATTTGCATTCTAAAATGGAAGGTGAAAACGCAAAGACTAATTTGTTGTTACTAAGATACTGTGACAATGCTATTAATATTATTATTGTTAAATTAATAAAGGTTGTATAGTAAGGTTGTTGTTTCAATAATTCTTTCAACTTACGTGAAATATCATGTCATGGGTCAGCTGTCAATCATGCTGCTTAGCAACAATGACATTTCCGTGCTATAAAGACCACATTACGCCCGCATTTTTGAGGCGTGTAAAGAACATTATGGTGGCAAAATAAAATAAACTTATTTAGGGTACTTTATTACACTCAGTTTTTTTTTATTTCAAGTTGAGATTTAATGTTTATTAATGCCTATCTAACATGAAAGTTTAAATGTCAAGGATAATTATCGTAAAAAAGTGTATAATTTTATTTTCGTATATTGGAAGGCCGTGGGTGTCCCTCTCCATATTAATATTAAATTTTATACCAAGAAAAATTTTTTCATTGTTTATTGTGTGCTATTTAGATGACATCACCTCAGGGGGCACAACCAACAGATTAAGAGTCTATCCCTAAGGTCAGGGTATGAGTTAAAATGCTTAGTTGCAAGGTTACCGTTCACACGTCGCTAGCAACGAAATTTTATCATGATACAGATGCAACTAAAAATGGAAATTATTATTGGTATTCTTAACAGGCTGGTGGTAGATCAAACACTGAATTGACTGCCGTGTTTGATTATGTGATCCACTAGAGAAGCCTGATATTTGATGCCTAGAAATGTAATAAATGAGGATGTAATTGTGAAGCTAGAAAAACGGTTAAATAAGATATACATAATAATTATTACTCCAGTGACAGACTTTTTTCTAATTCTTCATTCGACAGATGTAAATAATAACTTTACATTGACATACATACATATTTCTTTTTACAGATGTTGACAATATTCTGTACATCTCACATTACACTAGATTATTATCTGTTAAATACAGAATTAAAAAGCTTAGGCCAAATGTGAATAATGTGAAGACGTTTTCAAAGTACAGGCACATTCATTTGGGTTATGCGTTGTTAATAAAAAAATATTCTCTGAATGCAAACTTCTTAAAGAGTTTCCTTTTGGAGGCCTGACCCACATCCAGTAAAGTACTTTACAAACAAGACCAAGGATCTCCAAAGAGTGTTACGATAGCTTCTTCCTTTTCGGTTGCACAAATACCTTATGTACGTCACAAAATAATTAAAAAAATTTTAAAACCATTGTGTCCATCATGATCAGATGGTTGTGAATAGAATAATACTACAGAGACTGAAAAACAAAATAAATATTGAGGTTATTCCCATTCCAAGCCAAGTGCATATATTAGAACAACTGAAATTGATGAAAATATTTTTTATGGGCCTCCTCAAGAACGTGAAAATACGTTTGCATTCAAAACTGAAAATGTTCAAGCCCTACAAGGTTAGAGGCTGTCCATGAAGGATGGAGCTTTTGCGAAATATAAACTTCTTGGAGATGCATCAGAAAATTATTGGGAGCGACGAAGCAAATCACTCCTCGTATATGGACCATCCTAATGCGACGAAAGAACGAATCCATTAACGTACATCAATTTTAATGTTTTTTAGTTGCTAATCGTCAATAAAAATTACCATATTTATTACGATTTAAATAGCGAAACACTTTGTACGGTTATTGACTTTTTAGAACTGACTATTGAAAATAGAACTACCTTTCGGTCTCTTTTATATGGCGCGGTAGAAATAACTATTTCCGAAACATAGATCAATTGGTGAAGTAATAAAATGTGGTTTGTGTTGAGGGTCCCGTGTAATTTGCAGAGCTGTTGTGCAAAATTAAAAAAAAAACCCTCAACAAAAAATAGTATAAAAAGTAAAAAAAACTCTTGAATCGTAGCTAAGAACACTCTTGATAAAGTAAACTATATGCTACAGACAGATACACAGATACACACCCTCGGTGTCCGTCGCGGGTTAAAAAGTAAAGATTCATAGTCTACTAAGATACTGCCTTGGCTTTACTAAACCCTTCTGTCTGCGTGTTCAAATATCTAGAAAAATATGAGGAATTTAACATAGTTATAGTTATATAATCAAAGTTACCTTAAAATTTCCTTATAAATACAAATTTGTCTGATATATATATATATATATATATATATATATATATATATACACAGGATGTTCTATTTAAAATATCAAAATTGGTGCCCACCTCCAGTGAACGGAAAATTTTATAGAACTTCCCATCAAGCACTTAGGTAACGCTGAACATGGAATTCCAATGCAATACCTAAGTGTAAATTAGAATTCTTACAAGCAGTGGAGAAAAATTTCACGTTTAAGATATTTACCAAGTGAATACGTAACATTTTTGAATTATATTTGATGGTGACATTATATTTTAGGTTAATTGGCAATACTGGAAATCAACCTGTTCAAAGGAACTAATGTGTATTTTTAAATTACAGAGCAATTAGAGATCAGAAACAATTGTTGTACACATTTGAGCCATTCTTTATTTTACTTTCTAAAAAAGGACGCCTCATTACCCACATGTCTTAGCAGTATACGATGCTGAATAAAAATAACGCATTATTTTCATAGTAATAATTTTATACAACTGCTAATGAATATAAATTATTAGCTCACATCTTCAATATATTTAAATGCATGCCAAATATTCATAAAGATAATGTACCTTAACATTAATTATTTCCTTTTTTTGCCTTTTTTTGAACAATGATTCCAAATAGTTAACAAAAACAGTCTTCCATTTTTAAGTAATGTATCTAATTATAATATTTTACATTTATTTGTCAATGTTTATAACTCTTTTAATTAGTAAACGCTTAATAATCTCTATAGATGGAGTATCACTTTTTACTTGTACACCTAAGATTTATTACTAGTAAATGGTTATTCAGTGTACCTCTTAATCTATAAAAATCAAAGTTTGTTTTTATATGTAATCAAGTTTATTAGTATTCGAATGAGTTTAATTATTGATTGCTTTCTAGACGTGGTATATTATACCTATAGAATGCCTATGTCTTATATAGTGGAGAATATAAATTAACTATCTGATATGACACAACACACGATTTTCCAACCTAAGTGGAAATTAAAAGAAATGAAAAAAGTTTAATCATTAGGATAATTATGCATTCCATTTTAATAAGTACATAACGGAAATCGGAAACATTAAAAAAACAAAAACAATAATCTACGTAAGAAGGGACATTTAAAACTTCATGTCAGTTAGACTCTAACATAAATATAGATGTTAACTTCAAAAAAATTATAAAGCCAACGGTTCTATAAAACACCGATAACACAGTATAAGTATTTTCAATCCCATTTAATTAATTTTTAAACAGTTTAATTTACATTAAGAAAAGTTATGCAAAATAAAACTTTCTTTACAAAATACGTGTACGTATCTTCTTTTAAAGTTAAGAGCACAGACACACAGACGCACAACACACAGACACACAGGCAACCAGACACACAGACACACAGACACACGGACACACCGACACACAGACTAACAGACACACAGACACACAGACACACAGACACACAGACACACAGACACACAGACACACAGACACACAGACACACAGACACACAGACACACAGCACACAGCACAGACACACAGACACACAGACACACAGAACACAGACACACAGACACACAGACACACAGACACACAGACACACAGACACACAGACACACAAACACACAGACACACAGACACACAGACACACAGCACAAGCACAACACAGACACACAGACACACAGACACACAGACACACAGACACACAGACAACAGACACAACAGCACACAGACACACAGACACACAGACACACAGACACACAGACACACAGACACACAGACACACAGACACACAGACACACAGACACACAGACACACAGACACACAGACACACAGACACACAGACACACAGACACACAGATACACAGACACACAGACACACAGACACACAGACACACAGAACACACACACACACACAGACACAGAGACACACAGGCACACAGACACTCAGACACACAGACACACAGACACACAGACACACAGACACACAGACACACAGACACAACACAGACACACAGACACACAGACACACAGACACACAGACACACAGACACACAGACACACAGACACACAGACACAGACACACAGACACAGACACAGACACACAGCACACACACAGACAACAGACACACAGACACACAGACACAGACACACAGACACACAGACACACAGACACACAGACACACAGACACACAGACACACAGACACACAGACACACACAGCACACAGACACACAGACACACAGCACACAACAGACACACAGACACACAGACAACACCAGACACACAGACACACAGACACACGACACACAGACACACAGACACACAGACACACAGACACACAGACACACAGACACAGAGACACACAGACACAGACACAGACACACAGACACACAGACACACAGACACACAGACACACAGACACACAGACACACAGACACACAGACACACAGACACACAGACACACAGACACACAGACACACAGACACACAGACACACAGACACACAGACACACAGACACACAGACACACAGAACACACAGACACACAGACACACAGACACACAGACACACAGACACACAGACACACAGACACACAGACACACAGACACACAGACACACAGACACACAGACACACAGACACACAACACACAGACACACAGACACACAGACACACAGACATACAGACACACAGACACACAGCACACAGACACACAGACACACAGCACACAGACACACAGACACACAGACACACAGACACACAGACAACAGACACACAGACACACAGACACACAGACACACAGACACACAGACACACAGACACACAGACACACAGACACACAGACACACAGACACACAGACACACAGACACACAGACACACAGACACACAGACACACAGACACACAGACACACAGACACACAGCCGCACAGACACACAGACACCAGACACAGACACACAGACACACAGACACACGACACACAGACACACAGACACACACACACAGACACACAGAACTACAGCACACACACAGACACACAGACACACAGACACACAGACACACGACACACGACACACAGACACACGGACACACAGACACACGGACACACAGACACACAGACACACAGACACACAACACACAGGCACACAGACACACAGACACACAGACACACAGACACCCAGGCACCAGACACACAGATACACATACACACGACACAGCACACAGACACACAGACACACAGGACACACAGGCACACAGACACACAGGACACACAGACACACAGACACACAGACACACAGACACAGACATAGACACACAGACACACAGACACACAGACACACAGACACACAGACACACAGACACACAGACACACAGACACAGACACACAGACACACAGACACACAGACACACAGACACACAGACACACACAGACACAACACACAGCACACAGACACACAGACACACAGACACACAGACACACAGACACACAGACACACAGACACACAGACACACAGACACACAGACACACAGACACACAGACACACAGACACACAGACACACAGCACACAGACACAGAGACACACAGACACACAGACACAGACACACAGACACACAGACACACAGACACACAGACACACAGACACAGCACAGACACACAGACACACAGACACACAGACACACAGACACACAGACACACAGACACACAGACACACAGACACACAGACACACAGACACACAGACACACAGACACACAGACACACAGACACACAGACACACAGACACACAAGCACACAGCCACACAGATACACAGATACACAGACACACTGGCACACAGTCACACAGACATACAGACAAACATGCACACAGACACACAGACACACAGACACACAGACACACAGACACACAGACACACAGACACACAGACACACAGACACACAGACACACAGACACACAGACACACAGACACACAGACACACAGACACACAGACACAGACACAGACACACAGACACACAGACACACAGACACACAGACACACAGACACACAGACACACAGACACACAGACACACAGACACACAGACACACAGACACACAGACACACAGACACACAGACACACAGACACACAGACACACAGACACAGACACACAGACACACAGACACACAGACACACAACACAACACACACACCACACAGACACACAGAACCAGACACAAAGACACACGACACACAGGACACACGACACACAGACACACGGACACACAGACACACGACACACAGACACACAGACACACGGAAACACAGACACACAGACACACAGACACACAGAAACACAGACACACAGAAACACAGACACACAGACACACAGACACGCAGACAAGCAGACACGCAGACACGCAGACACACAGACACACAGTAGCACAGACACACCGACACACAGACACAAAGACATACAGGCACACCGACATACCGACACACCGACACACCGACACACCGACACACCGGCACACCGGCACACCGACACACCGACACACGGCCACACGGACACACGGACATACGGACACACGGACACACGGACACACGGACACACGGACACACGGAACACGGAACACGGACACACGGACACACGGACACACGGACACACGGACACCCATACACACAGACACACAAGTGCTTTTTGAATAAAATCGTCAATATTATGCTTCATCCAACAAAAACATAATTTATCGAACTAGATAACCATGAAACCACCACATCATTCAAAATTATAATTACATATTATTTCCTACAGGCAACAAACGCCTAGTTAGAATCCTGCAGCGAAAATTTTACATATAGTATGTATTTCTGCTATTTAGTTGTTAATAAAGTGAAATTTATTCAAAAATAAACTTTGTCTTATTGTTTTAAAATTCATGCATTATAGGGTTAATAATAGTATATTGTTTATAACTAGGCAACTAAAAATATTTACTGAATTGTAAAAAGCATATAGTAATGGGAAATAAACAAATATGTTAATGTAATCCACGTGCAATGCAAAGCAATGAAAACTGAATTTTCAAGCATGACTTCAGTATTAATAGTAACACAATTTAAACGTTATATCAACATCAGTAAATATAGGGGTTCACAGCCACTATTAGATTACATTTACTTCAAGCTGCAAAGTTATCATTCGCGTCAAAGAGTAAACAAATTTGGGTTTCATGTACGTATTACTCAAAGGGTGCATAGTATACCTAAAATTATATGGTGTGGAACAACACACGACGTTTTAACCTACAAAATGGAAACTAAAAGAAAAGAAAACATTTTCATAATAATTTGTCTATTATACCTGAATCATAATCTCCATTTTGAACACTCAAATGTTTGCGAAATCGGGCCTTTAAAACACTAGTGCTTTAAACTTGCCTAGGTAACAATGAATTCACCTCCAAATTTTAAACAATCATAAATACTCGTACACAAATAGAACTAACCATTACTTCTTTAAATGAATGTGATACGTACAATTGCTGTTTTTTGAAATTTTAATCTGGCATGAAAAATTCTCGTTTTCAATCATTTTGTAATTCGCGAAACAAACTTCACGAATTTTTAATGAATAAAATAGCAACAATTGCTAACCGTTTCTATTGCAACGATTAACCACATTGGTTACTTCGCAAAAAAAAATGATGTCAATTTACTTTTACTTCCACATCACCGACGAGGAAACATGTTCTTACAATTTTCGTATTGTGGTCCAGGTATAATAAAAAATAGCGTATAATACACGTGTATAAGCGCCTTTAAAGCACTGCACTCTGTTTTGCCTCGCGGTTTTAAAAATACGGAAAAAAATTGAAATAATACTTAGATTGCTTAGAACATAATTAATCGATATGTTTAAGCTCCATGTGTTCCTAATTTTATATCTTTGAAACATACAGGTGTTGAATTTCTAATCAGCTTCAGGAGAAATGAAAACAGGTTTGAATACGTACATGTTTTCGTTCTGGTGTTATCGTGGATATTAACATACATCCACACATCCCCACACACGCACGCATGCACGCACATACACATACACACACACACACACACACAACACACACACACACACACACACACACACACACACACACACACACACACACACACACACACACACACACACACACACACACACACACACACACACACACACACACACACACACGCACACGAACGCGCACGCACACACGCACACGCACACGCACACGCACACGCACACGCACAAGCACACGCACACGCACACGCACACGGAAACGTACACGCACACGCACACGAACGCGCACGCGCACACGCACACACACACGCACACGCACACGCACACGCACACGCACAAGCACACGCACAACGCACACGCACACGCACACGCACACGCACACGTTCACGCACACGCACACGGACAATTTAAACTCAATGTTATTTAAAAAAGTAATTTTATTGCACATTCCAAAAAAATAATATAAATTCTAATAAAACGCGTACTTATCGAACACAAAACAATAGGAACAAAATATATTTCACTTATAAAATTAAGACAACAATAAAAATAAATATGTAAATAAGCTTCCTATCAAACACAAACGGCTTTTGATAAAATAGGAACAAAAAATATTTCACTTTAAAAAACTAAGCTAGCAATAAAAATAATACTGTAAATAAACCTACTTGTCGAACATAGAGACCCTTTTTTTGGTATCAAAAGAAACGTAAAATAAATTCTAATGATAAATATAAAAATAATAAACTAACTTATCGAACACATATTTCACTTAGAAAAGTAAGATAATCCTTTTTGATTGTGATAATCCTGAAAGCACTGTACGTATAATGCAGGTCTAGAAGAACAACTCGCACATTCATTTTTGGAATTATTTCCTGTTATTTTCGTTGACACATGTTTTGACTTTAATTTGCTTGATGTTATTTTTTGTTCGATTTGAACAGTAAAGCATTTGACCTTTTTTATCAATGCCACTCATGCTTTGATTGTATTTAAAATCGGGAGAGGCTTTATTTTCTCTCCGCCCTTACGCTTTTGACACTGGATCATATTATTTTGAAACTCGGTTTAAATATATAATACATTGCGCCTATCCTTCCATTTTGCAACTACTACACCGTTATTATATCTGGCTACAGTTTGTCCTTTTGTTAGCTTCGCCTTTTCCACATCGACTGGATTTCTTTTTCCCTTCATTTGCAAAGTTCCAGTACAATACGTACCCAAATTCAGTAGTTCTTCGGTCAAATCAACACTGTTATAAAAGTTGTCCATAAATAAAGCGGGTTCCCGAATTTAGGTGATTCTGCATCAAATCCATAACTACTCTTCTAGTACGGCCTTTACCGCTTTCCATATCTGTTCGTCCAGTATAAACACTTACATTCATAACTAAACCATCAGGTTAAGTAAGTTCATAAAGTTTTATGCCATATTTATGACGTTTGTTCTTTACGTACTGGCGAAATACAAGCCTTCCGCGCCACAAAATCATCGAATCATCAAGAGATACATTTTTTCGTGGTTGATAAATTTCGGACATTCTTGGATTGAAATGCTTTACGATAGGCCTTACCTTATATAACTTATCGTTTGACATTTCTTCACCGGTCTTAGGATTAGTAGCAAAATGCAAGCAGCTAAGAATCAATAGAAAACGATCACGTGACATGTATTTGGAAAAACACGTCAAATTAAATAATGGATCCGTTTTCCAATAGTCTGCAATACGGTTTGCTTTCCATGTCCCCTTTGTGAAGAAAAAGTCCGGAAAATACTTGCAAGTCAACACTGGTTATAGGCTTCCAAGCTGTTATTCTCCTAAAAACGTTTCCACTGCGTAAAGACTAGTTTCTTCTATTATAAAATTGTAGAATCCGCTATAAAGTGGAAAGATCTATTGGATTTGGACCTGGAACAGGTTCTCAATAATCCTGCATTTTTAGAAAATTGAATATTTTTCATTTCACCGTCGTCTTTCCAATCATTTGGCTTTATGGACAGAGGTTGTGGTGCTAAATTATTTATTACTTCATCATCGGATTGATCTTCCTCTGATGAAGACGCATCATCCATATCTGCTGACTGAAATTCGTCCTCAGAGTTTGAATCTACAGTATAGCCTTACTACATGAATTATACAAATAATATTCAATTTCTTCGCCAGCAAGGTTATTTTTATTTTTAATTTGCAACCAGGTTCGCTTAGAAGTTGAGGGGCCCTGATCTTCATTTTCCATTTCAGAAAAATCCTCTAGCCCTTTCAAAAATTAATAAAATCGTGAACGATGTCGAATGTAAGCAGCTGAATCGTTTACGCATATGCTGGCCAAAATACAATACCATAGACTGAGCGCTAGCCAAGTACTAAAGTAATATCAACGCAATGGCATATAACACGGATCCGCGTTGACGCACTACGCAAACGCCCTACTTAACCTAGTTTCGCATGATCCGCAGTCAACGTGTTAAGACTAACGACGTTACGTAAAACCCAGTTTGCTACACCATAACGTTTTCACGCATAATTGGACCAATTTGTTAACATCGTAATTAACCAAAGGTGTACTAATAGTACCATCAACACACCAGTACATTTCTCTCGACATCATATAGAATTATCTTACGTTTCTTAAACAATTAGTATTTAAGTCTTATCCACAATCATTCATTTCAACAATCTTTTGACTTTGTGATGGTGCATTTTTATTTATATCTTAAAACAATTCAAACTTTTCGATTACATTTACAGTTATCATCCGCAGTGAATGATTACGGTTTGAAAAAATTAATTGTCAAATAAGTTTATGAAGTATAAAAGTGTAATTGTAAGCTTAGTTAGGTAAACGTATTTACAAGTCTACTACGGAATGTAATTTTATTTTAGTAAAAATTAGGTATATGTTTAGTAGATTGCATATTATTAAACCGCATTGAAAATGACAAATCAGACCACCCTCTAACGGACAGAGGCTAACAATGAAAAAGTCAAAATGAAGAAACTAAATGCAATGTTGTTAAAAACTTTTAATATGAAAAAGGTAAACACATTTACAATTAAAAACTTGCTATACGAATTAAAGATCTAATAAAATCATAAAAATCTAACAAAGACATAATTTCGCAGTTCTACTAAAAAAACTGTAATTGTTATGACACTGTAAATAAAAGGTGTGAACATTTACTTTTGTTTTAATACTAACTATATACGTTTAATTGCTTCAATGCTATGATAACTTAATACTTAATTCGTAAAGCATTTGCTTCAATGCCTTAGAAAAACTCAGCAACAAAACCAAATATACTAAAAAATTAAAACGCACTATTAGGCCTTCCAATTACAATCTATTTAATTAGAGATTTTCTTCCTGCCGGTTGAAGTGATTTGGATTATTACATATCTCAATTGATTCTCGTTGTAAAAGATTGCCTTGATAAATTTTCTGCATTATCAAATACAATGTCATTATTTAAATTACTAAATGGATGTTCAGCTACGGCAGACTTCTCTGGTTGATTTAATTTACAAAATCTTATACGTTCTTTACATTTAGTATCGAAGCTACGTTTTATGAATCCAATCTATACCTTAAAATTTTAATTATGCGATATTGGTTATTTATTTTATTAGTTGTTAGGATGCCCCCCTCGTTTTAAGTAATTTGTTAGCCGAATATGTAAACTTTACATTTATAAATTAAATTATATGAATACAGGACGTGTGGGTTAAGACTGAATTATAATTTTTAGATATTAAGTTACAGTGAAATGGTGAATCAAGTTTTTCAAATCAACGGTAAAGTTTTATTTGTATGAATATATTGGTAGACAATTTTCATGCATCAATCGGTACTTGTTATTTTGTTTGCCGCTTAATAGTTAGTATAACAATGTTAAAAATGTTTGAAGTATTGTCTAAATTTCTGTAATGCTGAATTTTTTGTATAATTACTTTCACAATCTGATATAGTGATGTTAATAAGCTGCTTTTACAATATTAGCGTTGTTTACATATTAACCCGTTAAACAGTAAGGTGAATGATTCAATATTTGGCTTGTATGTGAAAAGATATTTGATAACAAAACACAATCATAACACACTTTAGAGCTCAAACATGAGTAAGTTTATATCTATATTTCTAGTATATAGAAAGCTCAAACTACTTATAATGCAAAAATAGTGACATAACTAATACTAAAACCCAATTCAAATATAATGCTTTATTAAAGTACTTTGAATGTATTACTATCCTCTAAAAAGACAACATCCTACACATGAATATCGGTAATTATGGAATTGCACAATTTATGGTTACTAATAGCTTGTTTTACTTGTAATTAGTAAATTATACTATCTAATAACAAAATGTATTCACACAGATGTGAAAGCAATAACGTTAATAGTATAATACTTTAATCTAGTTTTCAATAATATAATGGTAGGATTAAGCTATTCTGTGAATGTTGTGGAATATAAACATCGATGTAGATTTGCAACCCTTCAGCTAATATGTCTTGTATGCAGTTCTCGTAGTATCAGCACCCTCTCGGCTGCTGCTGATGCTGTTCAATCTGTGAGATCCGCCCACGACTGTGACTAATATCCCTAGTTTATTTAATGCATATATTTAGCCCATATGCCAGAATAAACGCTGTTAAGTGTGAAGTGCAATTTGTTAATGTTGTATTGAGCGCGATATATCGGTTTGTTATTGCGGGGAGGATCCATTTAAATAAACTGCTTCTGTACCCTCTTAAACGTTATTGAAATGAGCTTTTTGGGACGCAGATGCGGGACGCGTTTTATGTTACATATTACCTTATCGCGTATCAGTATTAATTAATAAAATACCGCCGTTACCAAGTTATTTATGAGTTAGGCGGAGATTTTCGTAACATTGTGCCGAGAGTGAAAATTTGAATAGAGTTTCAAGTACTGAAAACCAATATGTTACACAAACAATGAACTGTCGAACCTGATGTCAGCGAATCGGGATAACATACGATAGGAGCGAGGTAATCAGGACATCACGGAAAGTGATTTCATCTTACAGGGAAAGGGCGGTCTGCAAAGCTTGTAGAGCGTCCGGACGCGAGCAGAATCATCATCGTACACCGTGGCATTAACCACCGAACCTATAAACCAGCCATTGTAGTTCAAATTGAGACAGCTGTAACAGAAGTAACCATTAAAAATCTGCAACGTATAAAAATCCATCTAGTTATTTAAGGGCATTTGTTGTATTGTTATATCACGATAGGGAGTCAAAACATATCACAACTATATTCAACTTAGAATAAAAAAAAGGTGACGTATTTTATCATCGAGCATTTAATTCTTGGCAGTTGGCAATGGAGTCAATGTAATTCTAAACCGCAGTTGGGGGTAACATTAATCTAAATAATGGCTATTTTAATGAAAGAGATGTTTGGAGATGTCAGTCCTAATACGACAATGTGTGAATACGATTTTCTGGTTACTTTTCGACGTGGTTGGTGAGGTGGTTGCACGGTTATTGCGTTTGTATCCAAGCTTACAGAAATGTTAAGGAACAAGACAAATAAGTTATAAATCTTTTCTAACAATGTTTTGAATACAGAGTGGTCCTTACAATTTAAATATTTTACTACACACCCATTTTGTTTTTATGAATGTTTAACATTTGTTACTTTTAACAGTCACAAACGGGAATTAATTTATTCGTAATACTATCTATTAACCCTCTTATACTCTAACAGGTTTTGATGTTCGTGTGTAATGCATTAATGTAAAGCTAATATACTTTCCTTAATATAAATGTGGGGCAGCTGAGCGAAAATAGCTTTGTAACATGTACGCATTATTGTATATGTCACAAAAATAGCTAAATTATTCAAAATAAAAAAAAAAACTTTGATTTCTGCAAAATAAAACCAAAATGTATTTCGATTCGTTAGACCAGGAAACTTGTGTTATATTAATTGTACAAAAATGTTTGATATCAATCAATGAAATGTAAGTTAGCGAAAAATGACAAGGTTACTTTATCACATTACACTTCACATTTTTTACGACAGCTCATTTTATTTTAATCGGGATTTGTTAAGTTTTTCCTGATATACCTATAGGTTGGTATAGAAGGTTATGCAACCACATTCACTATCGCTAAATCGACAGATTAAGTCATTTTACGACGATAGTAAATGTTCTATTGAAATGGGCCAAGATATCCGTGGCGCGCGCGCGCGCGCGCGTGTGTGTGTGTGCGTGCGTGCGTGCGTGCGTGCGTGCGTGCGTGCGTGCATACGTGCGTGCGTGCGTGCGTGCATGTGTGTGTGTGCGTGTGTTTGTGTGTGCGTGTGTGCGTGTGCATTCATCCATACGCGTGCTCGCGTGTGTGGACGTTTATTAGTATTCACGATGGCTCCATTACAATAAACCATAAATACTTTAATTTTCGTATTTAAGCTTGATTTCATCTCTCCTGGGGTTGATTAGATTTTAGGAAAAATCCATGGATTGAGAGATGGATCTATTAGGAGCAGTTTTTGGTTTTTATCAAATATTTCTGAGATTTCAAGTATACGAAATATAAACATAAATAAATAAAGAAATTACCAATGGTGCGCACTTGATTATATATATATATATATATATATATATATATATATATATATATATATGTGTGTGTGTGTGTAGAACCGGGACACCACCCCCTCCACTTTTTTTAGGTTACAAGCCTCGCCCCCTGGGATACCTTCCCCTCCACTTTTTTATACGCCCATGTGGGAGGCGTATATTTGAAGGGTGGGGTCGGCTTCTTTTCGGGGCCCATTTTCAACCCTGGATGTATTAAGGGCCTTTTTGGCTGTATACCACTTGGACGTTAGGCAATTGCGCGCACATGTAGTGTTCTATTGGAAGGTGTAAGGTTAGGCCACGCCCCACTTTTAGCTGATTGGTTGTACATGCACCCGCTACCCTGGCTTCTGATTTGTCCTTAGTCCCACTACTCAGCCGCTGAGCTCTGATTGGAGGAGTATGTCTCTGCATTCTGATTGATTATGGCGGTAAATTTGAAAATGTTTTTTAGTTATAAAGAGGTTCTTGTAAGATAGGTGTAGGAACTATTACTGGGACCTGGTCCTGCGCGGGAAATTTGAAATTGTTTTTAATAATAAAGAGGTTCTTGTAAGACACGTGTAGATCTTCAATTGTTCTCGAGCCTTCGCCCCCTGTCGCGGCCCCCTGGTTAGTAATGGTGTGGGGCCCTAACCTTATATATAAGTGCAGAAACTAGCTCTTGGGCCTTGGCTCCCATCGTGGCCCCTTGGTGCAATTGTATGTAGGTTCTAACTTAATCTTACAGTTCTAGACCTTCTCCCCGTCATAAAAGGTTTGTATTCTAATAAGGTGGCGCTAGCCTTGTAGGACAGGACTTGTATCAGGGTCTGCGCCCTAGTCCCTTTGAGTAAAAATTGATTTTAGCGCCATCTAGTGGCGTATAGACTAATGAACATTTTCTATAATAGAAGTTGATAATGCACACCTCTCTCTTGCCCCCTCTCGTTTCTCTCTCTCTCTCTCTCTCTTTCTCACACACACAAACAAATCAATTAATTAATCAATCAATCAATCTCAAACAAATCATGCTCGATCAAATCAACCAGATCAATCTCAATCAATCAACCGAAATTATGTCTTACAGTTTGCGGAAACCAGATTACAGTTCGAAACTGATAACATTAAAGTCTAATTAAATATGACGTGAACTAATAAATAATTTCTACCCTAATGCAATGATGCTTTATATATATATATATATATATATATATATATATATATATATATATATATATATATATATATATATGCAGATTCACTCTTTCTGAACAGGCACCACCTATACATTCGAAAAATTATGTCTGATTTATTTGCATGTTCAATTACATACACACAAAATTGTTTCATAGAAACGTATTTATCAACAGTTATAAAAACCCCATTAAAAAGACTGGAAATTAATAATTACTTATATATAACATAGAGTTAAATTAAATTAACATGTTTTTAAGAATATCAAACTGATATAATTATGGATCTTCACCAAAACAATGTTTCGTCATATCTTTTCAATGATTACGTCGATTTGTCTCATTTTTTGGTCAAAGCGTGTATTCGTGTTTAACTGACATATTCAGAATTTAAAAAATCCAGGACCATCTTCGTGAAAATTTGTGGGACTGCTTCATATCCAATATTTCACCCTGTATATGATTTCTCTAAAATGTGATATAATTTTTTCAGAGCGCATTAGTAGACAGTTAAACCTGGGTATTTGAATTTTTTGTTACACCTACCTCACATTTTCAATTAAAAATTCATTTTAGAGCCAAATTGAAAATTCTCAATAATGAAATATCTTACTGCATAATAATGTTTAGTTATTAAAAATAAATCTTTAAAATAAACAGTAACGACACACACTGTGCTCCAGTATGGTAAACACCATCATTTGAATTGATTTACAGGGCCGGGTTTAGAAATCTGGCATATCTGGTTCATCTCAAAAATTCACCCTGTATGTAATTTTTTCCACCCGTAATAGACAGAAAACAGATAAAAAATGTTTTCTTATTTGTTTGAGAAAAAATCATGTGAAATTATTTTAATCGGAATGAAATGAACAATCGCAAGAAATGTTCTTTATTTACACTTATAGTAGAAGTATGTACAGTTCCTCGTGACTCACCCTGTATATATATATATATATATATATATATATATATATATATATATATATATATATATTATATATAAACTAATACGTTTATCTTTAGAAGTGTTTTTCTTTCAGTTGTTCTAATAATGATAACCATATGTTGAACTGAAATATTTTTTATACAACGTGTCCACATGTAGTCGCACTAAACACGTTTTATGAATGGTTGGATATAAACTGGCTATTTAATTCCGATCATTAACTAATTTAGAAAGTAATACACTAAACCTGATTACTGCTACTCGTATTTAGCAATTATATTGTACTTATAAAATTTACATTCAAGACATTTAGAAATATTTGAAAAATGTTGCTACTGCAAAATTACTTTTAAATAATTTGAATCTTGAGATTACATAAACTATTGTACTCAATTACGCTCACACACACACACACACACGCACACACGCGCGCGCGCACACGCGCACACACACACACACACACACACACACACACACACACACATGTACTTCACGTTATATGAATTTTTATCAGTTGAGATTAATAGCAATGTTAACTAAACGCTTTAAAATTTCTAACCTGAAATAAGAGTGACGTATTCTAATTTTATTTGAAATTTCATAGAGAGCATCACCATCATCGAGATTTTGAGATACATTCACCTCATCGTCTTCACCTTGAACGATTATATTGTAACAACCTGTAAAGCAGCTCTTAACCCCTGACAGTTTTTTATCAGACACTATTATTATTATTACATGGACATGAGGTTATCCCTAAATTAACTGGTTTCAGCACGGCTCTGGAAATGCTGCACACTCTTCAAATCTTTCAGTTCGTTCTCAGAAGCTGTACCGTATTCATTTCCTTCAATTTTATCTGCATTCTGTTTCGAGACTGTAGTACGTTTTCTAATACATAAACGGAATCCTCAATACTGTGATACGTGTAGCAGCAAAACACGTTAGCTAGCTAGTTTCACCTCTATATTATTTTACATGCAAGCTTGACCTTATCAAAAATACATCTGTCAGAAAGCTAATTAAACATAGCTCCACGGACTGGGCATAGCAAGGAGCGTTTCCAATTATGGATTTTAGTCAACACAATATTGCCTACAACTACATACAATCGACTATCATTGTTTAGCACGTGGAGCAAACGAAAACATGCTGGCACAAAAACACGCAAACGCAAAAAGATACAAACACGAAAACACGCTAACGCAAAAACACGTAAACACGAAAGCACACAAACGAAAACACGCTAACGCAGAAACCGCAAACACGAAAACACACAAACGAAAACATGCTAACACGAAAAACACGCTAACACGAAAACACGCAAACGCGAAAACACACAAACGGGAACACGCTAACGCTAGAACACACAAACGAAAACACGCTATCACGAAAACACACTAACTCGAAAACACGCAAACGCGAAAACACACAAACGAAAACAAGCTAACACGAAAACACGCTAACGCAAAAGCATACAAACACGAAAACACGCAAACACACATACATGAAAACACACAAACGAAAACACGCTAACACGAAAACCCGCTAACGCAAAAACACACAAACGAAAACACACAAACGAAAAACACGCTAACACGAAAACATACAAACACGAAAACACACAAAACTAAAACACGCAAATACGAAAACACAAAGAACGAAAACACAGCTAACGCAAAAACACGCAAACACGAAAACACGCTAACGCAGAAACACACAAACACGAAAACACAAACGAAAACACCCTAACACGAAAACACGCTAACGCAAAAACACGCAAACACTAAAACACACAAACGAAAACACGCTATCACGAAAACACGCTAACACGAAAATACGCAAACGCGAAAACATACAAACACGAAAACACGCCAACACAAAAAAAACACGAAAACACGAAAACACGCTAACGCAAAAACACGTGAAACGAAAACACGCAAATACGAAAACACACAAACGAAAACACGCCAGCGAAAAACACGCTAACGCGAAAACTCGTAAAGCTGCAAACATGAATCAAAACGGGAAGCACCGTTAGGAAAAACAAGTTTATTAACAAAATTGAAGGAAAGCTTAGCGTTTGAAAATATATTATTAGTATTATGAACAACAATACATCATTTTTATTTAATAACAACCTTTATCGGTCTTCTTCTTCTTCTTGAACCGTGATTCGTCGCTATCATCATCATGGTTTTGAGATTCGTCTTTCTCCTCCACCTCATCGCTCTTCTTCCTCTTGTGTGAATCATCACCATCACCTTGGACGTGAGATACATTCAGCTCATCCACGTCATCGTTTCCATCATTATCTTGAACGGTTATGTTGTAATAGTTTATTAACAAGTCAGTAAAATCTCTAATGTCCGCTGATGTTGGCTCATAAGCAGGAGAATACATCATAATGATGCTCACTCGATGACAGTTAAACTATAAAGAGCGAAACACACGAGAAACGAGAACGCTGCTAGCCTAGGGTCTTGTGCGCTGGCGCGCTCGTCAATGTTCGGGTAGAATCGATTATCTTCGAGGGAAGTTTGAAGTATTGACCTAACCACACTCTACTCCTTTTTTACGGCTGAGGTATTTTCTCCTAGGACGGCAGTTTGCCAAACTATATATATATATATATATATATATATATATATATATATATATATATATATATATATATACATATATACTGGGCGTCGCAAGCAGGTGGTTCACCCCTGTTTTAATTTCTGAACATTCTGAAAATAATAACCTAACCTAAAAAATATTTAAATTTTTAAATTTCAATCTAGAGTGCCTTAAATCAGTTAAAATGGTTAATTTGGCATTACCTAAAATTAAATAATATTGGTTTTTATTTTTCAGTACATTTTTAGATTCGCTTCAAGTTTGTACCCTTGCTTTCAAAAGTTTCGCGTTCACCCATTTCTTGTTGTATTAAATCAAGGTTGAAATTAATCAACTCTAATACTTAAAATTTTTAAACAGTCAAAATGCAGCAACAATAAATCTCCCTTGCCTTCTATATCAATTACTAATGTTTGCAAAATTATTTGTAAACGTTATTGGTTTTTATCTATAGTTATTATGTAAGACAGTATAATTTGTATCCTGAGGGACAGATCATAATTTTTGTTAATTCTTTCAATATCACCTTTAACCTAATCTCAAAATTACCCATCCACAGACCTAAAATTTTGAAAAATCGTTGTTACTTTGATGGTGTAGGCGAAACTTTTGAAAAGAAGTTTTCATTCGTATTTACAGCCCTAACTCAATTTTTTTAATAGTAACAAAGGTGGCTCATTAGCATGCTTAAAAAGAATATTTCTTACGAACATTTTGATACCACACAATCCGTGTTTAATCAGTATTAAATATGGCAAAGCGCCAATAGCTTATTTGTTATTTTATTATATCCTCATGGTTAACACCCTAATCACCAGAGCTGTAACAATGGCCGCCACCGCGCACTGCGACGTAACCAGTAGCAATGCTAGCGATAACTAAGAGGCCCTGAATTTTTTCCAAGCCATTTAAGCTTTTTATTCACGCAGCCGACCTTTTTTTAAGCATATGAATTAAAAAAACACTAAAAAATGGCTGGATACTTCATACTTTACGTTAGGAGTGTTATAAATGGACAATAATCAACTATTTTTATTAAACCTCAAGTAATAAGAAATATCAAATTTCACGCCCTGCGACGATATGACGCCGGTGCAGGTTGCGTTTTTGGAAAAAATAAGGTGCCTTGAAATAAACAATGCATGTTGCCATAGTGCCATGGTTTTCCAAACAAATTATTTGATTTATTTCGTTATTTCTACTGACGTCATAATAAAATTTTGTATTTGTTGCTTTATTTGTACTGTATTCGTGCGTTTTATATTTTACTCAATATTAAATGTATTTTTGGTAAAATAGATATGCAAAATTATGCAAGGTCTTTAAAAATAGATATGCTTCTAATTTTTGGAGAACGTAGGCACAATTCTACAAACGTTGCTCACGTTTATGCCGAGAGGTTTACAGAAAGACGTAGTCCAACCAGACAATATTTCCCTAAACTTGTGGCAAAAGTGCGTGGTGAGCGGGAAGATGAAAACGTTGCAAATAATACATTCATTATAAATTAAGAAAAAGACTTAGATGTTTTGGTTTACGTACAAATGAACAACAACGCTTCCTTCAGAAAAATTGCTGATATGTGTCAAAAATCTAAAGATTCGGCTCTTAGAATTTTATATAAATACAAATATCGATGCTACAACTATCAATTGCACCAGCACCTGTACGGAAATGATGAAGAAAGAAGAGTTCAATATTGTAATTGGTTTCTAGGCAAATAGTTTGATGACAACTTTCCATTTACAATTTTTCACGCAGACGAGAGTCATTTAACAAATTCGGGAGTCTTCAACAGAAATAATAGATTAGTCCCAAGAAAATCAAACTTTAATGGAGAATCGTAATTTTCAAGAACGCTTTGGATTTAATTGTTGGGTGGGGATTACTTGGGAAAATATTTTAGGACCAATATTTTTTATGGTCATCTAACGGGGGAAAGATATCTAGTTTTTTTAAGAGAGGAAATCGATAGGTTTTTAGACGACCTTCCAGTAGTAGCAGGGTGGGCCTATTTTTTCAACAAGATGGCGCTCCGCCGTAAAACTCAAGGGCTGTTTCCGATTATCAAAATAACCTCTACGGGGAAAATTGGATTGAAAACGGGGGACCAGTTAGATGGCCACCTAACTAACTTACACGCACGTTGTCAGGTCTTCGCCCCCTTGACAGGAAATGTGAAATTGTGTTCTAACAACGGTCCCTCATACTATCTCATAAGACAGGTATAGGTCATCGGAACTTGCTCTCGGATCTTCGCCCCTTATCAAAAGACATAGATAAATTAATCAAATCAATCAATCGACCAACAAAATCAGCAGAAGCATATCAAATCAAAACATCGACCAAATCAAACAAATCAATTAAGCAAATCAATCCCAAAACAAATCAAATCATAACTTCCAGCTTGCTAAAACCAACCATAATTAAAAAATACATGAGATAACCTTCGGCGTTACTGGCAATATGCAAGCATCAAGTTATCTTGTAACACTATTTCCGGGTGTTGCATACAGTGCTAAAAATAAGTTTTACAGTTAAACTGGTAAAAATACCTATACAATAGCAAATATAACCAAATTCGATATGAGACCAGTATATTATTTTACATACAAGGATTTCCTTATCGGAAATACCTCTGGCAAAAAGGGCCGTAGATTTATAAATAACAGGTTAAATAAACAAGCTGACTTTCATTTACAATTTTAATAATACACAAGCATTTTGAAACTAACACCGATTTTATTTCGTAAGGCAGCTATAAGACGCTGTTTTATTTTACCTACGCTCATCATTATCATTAGACAACCATAATAACAATAATATCGCTCAAATTAACGTGTACATTATTGTCGAGTTTTCCATACAGTGATAAATATACGTTTTACACTTAAATCAGTAAAACTGTCTATACAGCAACAAATATAACCAAACTTGAGATCAGGCCTCTAGCAAATAAATAAATTAAATAAAATAAGGGGGTAAGGGTTAAAATAAAAAACGAGTACTTACCAGAGTTGTCGATAATCGTATTGGAAGAACGCCTTAACAGGGTAAACAGCTACTTACAATCACACATACACTTTAGGGGTATTGGTTATAACTGAATAATATAAAGTACTTAGAGTCTTCCAACAATCGTTAATATAAGGTGATTATTTTCTGGATTTCCCCAGCTATGTAACCACAATAACAACCTTTCACTGTTTAAGCACATCTAATGTATTTAGAAAAAATAACAGTCCTACATTAGTGAAATCTTCATGAAAGTTAAGTGGATTCGGATTATATAAGGTTCACGGTATTTGCACTTGCCAAAAACACCTCCAATTAGGCTACACTTATTTTTAAAAACAGACTTGTTAGTTTGTGACGTCGTCTAGTGGTGTATTTTTAAACTAGTGCATGTTTTCTGCAATGAAAGTTGATCGTGACTTTACCTAGTAATATATTTTTAAATCGTCAATATAAATCACTTAATGCTGTCCAACAATTATTGATTTAAAGTAGTTAACAACTTTATTCTCTATTCTCAACTCTATTCAATTTCTTCTACCGTGTCTGGGAAAAACTCTTAACTACTTACTTAATTACGAGAAAGACAAATAGACCTTGAAAAATGCAATTGTGGTGTACATGTTCTTTTTTCATGACTCTAATAGATTACACTTATTTTTAAATGTAGATTTGTTTGGTTGAAGGTAAACGAGTAGACTTTGCTTTTGAGAAACTGCGGGAAATTTGAATTTGACCCCCAGCCATTTGATTATTTGTTTATCTAACCCCAGACATTTGTCTATTTCTTATACGAAAAACAACCTTCATTTCTAAAACGCTGACTTGGTTTAAGTTATGGCTCGCAAAAAATAACACTCACTTTAAAAACCGACTCCAATTCAATTGAATTAAGCTACAAATCAACTAAAAAATTCTGACTTCTGACAATACTAACCCTAAGTCATAACTAAAATAACTAATGCATACTAGCTCATAATACACCGTCAAGCAAATCGATTAATCAAGCAAATCAATTGTTTTTGCCTGACAACACTGTAGACAATTTAATTATGAGTTATAAGTGTTAAATGGCCGTTATTGATTTTGCCTTTACCCTTAGACGTACAGCTTGTTTTTGTTTTTGAATGAAATCGAATAAAGCTGAGTTAAAATCAGACAAAGGATCCTTCCAATCAGATTACACTCATTTTCAAAAGTAACCTTGATTGTTTGTGACGTCGTCTAGTGTTGTATTTTTAAACTAGTGCATGTTTTCTGTAAGAAGTTGATCGTGGCTTTACCTAGTAGTATATTTTTGAAAGTAGATTTGCTTGTTTGCGACGCCGTCTAGTGATGTATTTTTAAACTAGCGAATATTTTCTGTAATAGAAGTTGATCGTGATCATCTCTCTCGTCTCCTCCGCCTCTCTCTGGTCTTTCTCATATCCCTCGCATGTCTCGTATCCCTCGTCTGTATCGGTTCTCTCGTCTCTCACCCCCCCCCCCCGTTTCTAGTAGAACAAATTCAACCAATCTTACAGTTAGAGCCACTTATTTCAAATTTCCTCCCATAACCATTACAGGGTCCAGTATGTATTTTTAAAATATGCCGCTAGGTGGAGCCACCTCTATTACAGAAAACATTCATTAGTCTATACATAGCTAGATGGCGTCACAAACAAATTCAAGTTTCCCGCAAGGGGACCACGACAAGGGACGAAGCCCCGAGAGCAAGTTGTGAAGCCCTATACTTGTCTTACAAGTTAGCATTAGGGACCCCTAATGGAATACAAATTCAAATTTCCTGCAATTGATCTTTGATTATGACGTCATATTTAAAAACAAAATGGCAGAGGACTTTCATTTTACACAAGTAGATGGCGCCACAAACAAGTTCAAATTTTGGAGCAAGGTTGCCACGACAAGGGGGCTAAGATCCGAAAGCAAGTTCCGAAGACTTATACTTGTCTTACAAGTTGGCATTAGGGCCCCCTTATTAGAACACAAATTAAAATTTGTCACCACAACTAATCAGAATGCAGAGATTTATATATATATATATATATATATATATATATATATATATATATATATATATATATATATATATATATATATATATATATATATATATATATATATACAGGGTGACCCAAACTTGATGGCCAAAACAGCTGATTCCTCTGGCCAAAAGGAACAAAAATTGTTAATACAGGGTGTGTCTATTGTTGATGGTTTCAAGATGTTAACTTTTTTTAATTTTTTCTATTTCGTGGACTTATTTTTAAATCACGCTGTATCTTCCAAACTAGAAGAGTTACAAGAAAACACATTAGGAGAAATTTGTAGAAGATGAAATTGCCTTAAAAATATTGAATTCCATTCGAGACAAACTCATCATTCAACATTTTTAATGACATAATGAATTCAGAAATGATTTTTTCAAATCCCAAGACAAATTTCCAAGAGGAATATTTTTCCAATAGAGATGGATTTTATACATGGCCGATAAAGGAAAAACTTCCTTTTTTCATAAGCTTCACAACGATATGAAAAAAACTTGTGGTTGACGTATTAATTACTGAATTGTTACAGGAATACACCTCAGGAAAAACTTTTAGAGCATAAAATTACCTTCAAAGATGTGGCAGAGTAGATGAGAATTGACGATTTGTCCCTCACTTTTCAATCAATCTGTACATTTACGGCAAGAAATACGTCTCCTTTACTGATATCTTTTCATCACCGTAGCAACGACTTGACATTAGTAAGTTAGTTGTCAAAATTTGTTTGCTATTACAGTTTTGCTGATTTCAATACGAGTTCTTTCTGGTGTAGTGATATTGTAATTTAGTTTTTCTCAATCCGCCGACCTAGATCTCCATCTAAAAGTTCTTGAACCCCCGTCACGTGATACGCACGTCTTCCGGCAGCCTTAAGAGTTCTCCGTATTGTTTCTCGTGGCATCTGCAATACATTGGATGACCGCCGCAAGCTAGTCTCAGGATTTGCTTCGAAATGCTGGATTACGTCGTCACTCCCCTCAACATTATGAAATTCCTCTTGATCTCTTAGGATCCTAAAAGGTCCTCTCTCTCTCTCTTAGAGCAGTGTGTACTCTAGCGAAAACTCTCCTTTCTGGATGAATTCTTCTTGGGAAAGCAGCTGCATACAGTCTAGCAGCCACACTCGCATTCCTTTGGGCAACACCATAATAATAATGAATATCGGCATATTCTTCATTTGAAAACATGACTCAGGAAAACACGAACACGAACAAGAACAATAATAATAACAAGAACAAGAACGACTCAAAACTAAATTACAATATCACTACAACAGAAAGAACTCGTATTGAAATCAGCAAAACTGTAATAGCAAACAAATTTTGACAACTAACTTACTAATGTCAAGTCGTTGCTACGGTGATGAAAAGATATCAGTAAAGGCGACGTATTTCTTATAAAATTCCATTGTATTTACCTCTCGCGAGCGGTCTTAAGTCATTGAGCAGGTAATTTACGCTTTCACTTAAGTCGCGTACGTTTCTATTGAAACCCAAACGTTAGAAAGAAACTGCTGTATGTTCCCAATGTCTCAGAGTAATAAAGCGCTAAGCCGAAATAAATCTTTATTTTTACAGACTATAGTCATATTATTTACAGAACTACTGATCAACAGACTAACAGCCGTACCAAACATATGACTAATCTCCAATTTAGATCTATTGTAGTCTCGGAGTTGATCGAATCGTATTGCCGTTGAAAAAAATCTAGACTACTGTGTCAGTTTGGTCATAGAAGGAAACGAAATCATGCAGACCGAATACAGACAGTGCTGAATGCTGTAAAGCTAAATAACGTCGGAAACTATTTTCCAATGAAAAGTGCAAGACGCAGGTGTTGCTATTGTAATAACTAGGTTGCACAAAAAGGATCAAACAAAGATCTATCGAGTGTAGTGTTGCGCTGTGCCTAGAGTGTGGTATGCCATTCCCCATAGTCATCGTAAATTATTCTAATGATGAACTGTAATATTGTAGAACGATCGCCCTCTTGTTTTGCTTATTATACATATAGTACATAAAGATATTTCATCAAGATCCAGTTGTGTGTAGCTTTTAGGCACTTTTACAGTCATATATCAGAACTTTTCTTTATTACTACATTGGAACGTTTTTCTTGATTTTATCTGCTTATTACTTAGAGTGTATATTTTTTAATGTTTGATGGATATTGTGTTTGATCTGTAATAAAATTTATTATTATTATTTATTGTGAATTCTGATTGAAGTAATAAAGTTGCTGAGTTAGTAGTAAAACGGGTAGAATCATTGTGGTATATACAGTGTGAGTTCGTCACGATGTTTAGTATAGAGATCCCGAATACTAGCGGGGGTAGAGAGACGGTTAAATGTGGAAAATGTAGGTAAATATGTGCTTAATAATAATACAGGATAACCGATGAATCTTCGAACGGAATGTGCTATAGAAACAATTGATAGATGCAAACGACAATTATTGACAGATACAAGTCATTTAGTTCTAGTTCTAGTTAACTTAAGTTTCGTACATTATGATCGTGACCTGCCATTTCCACCTACAATTATGGGACTATATGATAATTTGGGAGGGTAAGGTTCATTTCGTAACCCAAATAATATTATTGTCAGAGACATAGGTAAATCTATTCGCACGCGTAATGCAAAATCCATCTAAGCAGGAATATTACAATGCAGTGTTGTACAAATACTTAAAACTCACACGTTTCATTCCTATAAATCATCAGTTGCTTAAACACTACACTATGATGACTACGCTAGACATGTGGAATATTGTACTAGATTCAACTACATGTGTGAAGCGGGTCCACAGTTTACGTTTTAAGTGTTATAAACGGATTTACAAACAAAACGTTTATGGATGTAAGAAAATCCTCATCATGTTGAAATTCCAAGTTAAGTTTGAGTCTAATGTTTGGTGCGGTGTCATTAGTTCAACAGTTCTTGGATCATACAGTTTTTATGGGATACGATCGATACCTTCACTTTCTGTAGAACATTTAAGAAATATGTTAGATGAATTTAGCCTTAGCGGCATGTGCTCGAATTCTTTCAACACAATAGAGCACCACCACATAACCACCTAACAGTGCAAAATGATTTAAATGGAATATTCTCGATCTCGTGGATAGGAACCGGTTTCATGGCCACCTCGATACCCCGACCTGCCTGTTTTAGATTTTTATTTACGGGTAATGGTATGTCAAAAGTCGTAACACCCATTAATCATAATGATGGATCCTTTGAACACCTTTAGTAGTTTTTTTCTACCTTAATTACGTTGTTTTGGTACTAATTTATTTATATCATAATTTCCTTTGTTGTTTCCCATCGCTTGTCATTTTATATCTGTTAGTTTCTCAGAAATTCATATTTAAAATAATATAACATCAACCTTGTAACGCTTCATAACAAATTAATTGAGTTTCTGAATTCGAAATTAAAAAAAAACCTACTTCATTTTGTAAATAAATATTATTATTGAAGGTAGAATAATTTTAATTATAACACAGAAATCAAATAATTGAATTAGCTCTATTCTTGTAAGTAATTCAACACCATTATTAAATAAAAAATTATTTATTAAATGCATATATTCTTAAAGAATATAAATTTAATTAAAGAACAAACCAAATCACATACGAAACTTATGATTAAGCATGGAATCGCAAGTCAAAATGTATGGTTTAACCAAGAACGTTTAAAGAAAAGGTCATACCTACTTACTTTAGCGTATTTATTAAACCTAAAAATTCGATAACTGAGATGATAATTAAGTATACTCAAAGAAGGAGCTACGAGGTGGTTTCGATTTAGGGATAACCTGCTTGTTAACTTAAAGGTATTTTATTCTGAAATTTTATATAAAATATGTGATATTGAATGTGATATATTTGACAATAATGTTAGACAAACTGTTAGATACATCAAAAATTAAAAATACACCACACAAAGAAATAAAATTGGAAAACTTATCCAAAAACAACACCATCAACATAGAACAAACAAACCAGAACGATTTCTACAAAGAACTAGAATTCCTTAACAAAGGTTGTAAGTATTGCCCTCTAACACTAACAAAATTATAGGAAGGAAAAGGGTGGAAAAGGCAACGTGTTTCATTCCTTCGCCAAGAGGAAGGGTAGCCTCCTTGAGTTTTCCCAGCTTCTTCAGCCACAGCCATGGATTCCCAACATACACACATTAAGTGTGACGCGGTCAGAATAGGATCGGAGGGAACGGATTTGGGGTTCTAAGGAGAAAGATACTACACAAGCATTCTCCTAAATAGTCGCACGTAATGTGCGTATATGCAATGATCATGCCTTTATATGTGTATGAGGAAAATCCCTCAAAACACATCATACAAGGTAGACGGTAACGGAAATCGAACCCAATTGCTAAACAGGTCGTGTTACCACAGATCAACTAGCTCGGTAAAATTAAAGGGATTTTATAATTGAATGTGAAACGCATCTTAGAAATGATTATAAGAATTATACCAAATTTCAAATTGTTGATTTACTTAAAGAGCTCTCTTTGAAAAAGGTCAAAACTTACAATAATGCATCATAAATATTTATGAAAATCCGTTAAAACAATACTAGCAAAAATATTTCTGTTAAAGCAGATAAGTGTAATTCTTTAGTGTTTATTTCAAAAGATACGCAGAAAGTTAATGATGTTATTATTAACCAAAATCTAAAAATTTTCAATAGAGATATAGAGAAACAATAAATATTAAACAAAACCTACAAGCACCAAAACTATACGGTCCCATAGAAATCCACAAACCATATATTCCCGTAAGACAAGTAGTTCCTTACATTCACGTACCTAGTCATATACTAGTAAATAAACGAAACCATATAATAACTATTAAAGTACACATCAAAACATTCTCTTAGGAATTTTCTATAATCTACGAGACACCCGGAACCCGTTGGACGGTGGCGATTCTTCTTTTGCAACAACGGTCCTTGGAGCTGCTGGATGCGGTGTAGCAGCCACCTCTTCTTTCAATTTCTTATGCTTCTTTTTCTTCTTCTTGCTCTTCTTATAGATGTCTTCTTCGTAGAAGGGCAAGGGTACGAACGGACCTCCTCCTCAATCAGGAAGAAGCCATTGGGTAGCGGGACAGACTCGTGCTCGTTGTAACAACTCCGAAAAGCGTACTGGTGCTTCTGCCAGAACGGTGGCTCTCTACCTGTCATCGTGAAAACGACGCAGGTAGCAGAACGTAGCGCACGTAAAAACAGAGTACGATTACAATGTTAAACGCCATGTTCACTGACCTGCTTGCAGACAGCGAATGCGACGCGGTCGGTAGTTCAAGTTCAAGTTCAACAAAGTTTATTAAAAGTTTTAGAAATTAACAATTTATTTTTATACTACATATCACACTTAGAACTAAATATAATAATAAATGCGTATTGTGTTGTATTGGTGGTGCGCTGCTTAGGAATTTTCTTCCTCTTCAGCGCGTGGATTGTGAAGTTTTTGGGTTGCGTGTAGTGTGGATTGCCTGTTGACAGTGTTGTGCTTTGCATTGTTGGTCGTTCGGGAAAAAAAAAGATGAGTTGTGGAGATGTGGTGATGTTGGAGTATGTTGTGTGGACTGTCCTGTTGTCGCTCGGTTGTAGCTGGTTGCTGATGCCCTGCGTATCCGGAATAAATAGAAACATGTGTTAGTTATGTGTAACATTGTCGGTTTTAACAGAACAGAATAGATTAAATTGTCGATACTGTATACTTATCTGGGGCACCAGACTTCGCTCCGAACCTTTGTATGATTACCCGAAAAGGGCAACCATCTCTGAACCGTGAGAGAGGAGCACTCTCCACAAGCGCCGCTGTCACCTTGCGGATGACTCCATATTGAGACCTCCGAGGAGGGTCAATACCGAGTCAAACCCTAGGGCGGGTTGGGCCGGCGGGGTAACGACCGCGGCGGGGCCGCTTTCGGTACTTCCGCCCTCTCAGCACCGCCTGCCGTCGCTCAGGCGTAACTGACGCCGGTCCGGGTTGAAGAAGGCGCCGCCGTCGGTGGTGTCCTCTTCGGTCTTTGATGTCCTTCCGTCTTCTTCCGTTACGGAGATCGAGGGAACTTCGGGCATCCCCTGTAGTTGGCGGGGTGGTCCCCACCGCAGTTAACACACTTTGCCCGGTCTGTACGGGGTTTTGTGCATTCACTGCTGTGGTGATCGCCGGCGCACATGACACAGCGTGCTGCCGCCCTGCAGCAACGCTGTGCGTGACGGAAACCTCCTACTACATAATAAACTTGTAAGTTTTGATGCTGCTAATATGTTTTCTAAATACCTCCTCAAAAATGTATGCGTTTATTAAACAAGGTTTTATTTAAGAATAATGTTGAATTAGCTAAAGAATATAGTTAATTCAACTATTTGATGTCTATGTTAATTAAAATTATTTGATATTCAATAACAAGAATTATTTATAAATAGAAATGGTTTACCTATGGGTAGTACAATTTTGCCAATTTTAACCTATAGCTGTACGGAAAGTTTAGTGAAAGAACAGCCATTAATTTTCAAGATTTAAACATAAAAATTAATAAACAGAAGAAGTTTGAGTTATTGATATTCAGAAAATCTGTACAACAAACATTACAATTCCAAATGATGTCATTATCGCTAAACCAATACAATTTTAATAAACAAACGTCAATTAGAAAACAAATAAAACAAACATACAACATACTGTAAGTATGTAAAACTATTTTTATTAAACTATGATTGGAAATAAAGTGGTACAACATCTTAACACCACATTGAAATGATGGGGATAAATTTGGAAAAAAAATAATTAAATGATTACAAGTTAATGAATTTTTGAAAAAATCATTAGATTAAGCAAAATACAGAAAAAGGTCGTTACTATAACTCACATAAGATTTAGAAAAAATATTTCTCAAAAATGCATTAATATAGATATTTAATCAAAACAAAATGAATTTTATGGAAATATGGCTATTATTGCCTACTTAATGCAGCAGCTAAATTACCGGTTACGTACGTTATAATGAATGATCATAATAGCGTAGTTACCTGTTCATAATATCGTAGATACCATAATACGAGAGTTTGTGTGGAAAGTGCAGATTCGCTTTGCCGTAACTAAGAGTGAAATAGTTGCTGACTTGTTTTATCCTAACCTAGGATACAACTTATTAAATATTATCAATCATACTATGTTTCGATAAAGCCATGTATTTAATACGGGTATTAAGATAGTTACAATAAACTCGGATGTTACTACGCAACATCTTCGTCAATTATGATCTTAATACGAGGGCAACTTGATAAGTCATTGACTTTTTGAATTTCCCGCGCAGTAATTCTAAATTCAACACTGCTCCCGTCAGATGTCATCCATTAATAGACTACTGTGAAATTTTGAGCAAGCTGCGTCATTTAGTTTGTGTTTGATAGCCATTGAAAGCAGAAAACCTCGTGAATTTTAACGAAAATGGAAAAAAGTGAATTTTGTGTGCTTATTAAGAATTATTTTTGGCGTAAAAAACCATCACCGAAGCCAAGGAAAGGCTTGATAAATACTATGGGGGCTCTGCACTATCATCGATAAAAATCCATGGAATGGTATTGGATGATCGGTGAATGAAAGTGCCTGAGGTGGCTGAGGCTGTAGGCATCTCAACTGAGCGGTCACATCACATTTTACATGAATATTTCGACATGAAAAACTATGCACGCGGTGGGTGACGCGATTGCTCACTCTCGACCATAAGAGCGAACGTGTGACCACAAGGAGTGTTTGGCGATGTTCAGATGCGGCGAGTTTTAGCGCCGTTTTGCCTGATAGCGGAACGAAACATGGGCTCACAACACATTAGAGACCAAGGAACAATCAAGACAGTGGGTTTGGCTGGGTGAACGTGCACCAAAGAAGTCCAAGGTGGGTCTGTCGCCCAAGCAGGTCATGGTCACCGTTTTTTGAAATGCACGAGGTGTCATTCACATCGGTTACCTTGAAAAGGGTAAACCGATCACTGGCGAATATTATACAGGACTTATGGGCAGATTCGATATTGATTTAAAGCTGAAAAGACGGCATTTGGCGAAGAAAAAGGTGCTGTTCAACCAAGACAATTCACGCGTGCATGCGTATGTAGTCACCATGGCAAAAATCCATAAATTGGGTAAACAACTGCTACCCCATCCAGCACATTCATTTAGCCCCCTGCGACTATTTCCTATTTCCAAACCTGAAGAAATGGCTGGCCAGTAAGAGATTTGGGTCGAATGAAGAGGTCATCACTGAAACAAACGCCTACTTTGATGGGCTCGAGAAAACCCATAATTTGGAAGAATAAAAGAATTGAAAAACACTAGACTAAATGTGTAGAGCTACAAGGAAACTATGTTGAGCAATTAAATGCTTATTCGCCGAAAAAAATATCTTTTATTCAAAAAGTCACTGACTCATCAAACTGTCGTCATATCCTTTTTAAATAAACAGCTATCAAGCAAGCCGATTAAAAATTTACGAATAGATTGCTATTTTTTGTAACGTGTATTTATTAGCCCGAAGAAAATTTGATTAAAATTATTTTTTTCATACTGGCTCACCATTATTAAGGTATAAAAATATCCATTTAGTGGGTGTAATTAGATATAAGAACTACTCTATAATTTCTTTGCCTTATTCACAGTGATAAAAATATAGTATAAGCTAAGTGCTTCCCTTATTTGATATTGAACAGTTTATGATTGTTCGTATAATTAGACATATCGGATCATCGTTAGTTTTCTTGGAAATTATACACACTTACGTAAATTAGAAACCTTTAAAATCATTTACATTAATAAATAAGCTTAAAAACAAGATTTTCAACGACTGAAACAGGAAATTTATATTTGAACATTTACCTTATGGAAGTATTGTATCTAAGCGATTTTTTAAGACATAGTATTAGATGGAAGAAAGAGTAAAGCCCTGTCGCATCTGAGTGACATTAATTTTAATAAAACTGTGAAAAAATTAAGGTCGTCAAATTTACATTTGAAAACAACAAACCTAAAATATCTTCCATTGTAGTTGAGTAATAGCTATTGTTTGCAGCTGAGGACATTTGTATACAGACAATAAACATAAAAAGAGCAAAAAAGTGTTGACAATTAAGCTTAACAACAACCGAATACTGCCAGCATTGTATTTTTGTCGAGCATAAAAGAAATTGTGTTTAATAATGTAGTTTAACACTGAGAACCGAGTGGGCAATGAAATTTGCATTTCGTAACGTCAAACACCAAGGGAGTTTATGTCAAAAAGCTTTTCAAAACGTGCAAAGACTTTGGAAATTAATGTCAGCGATATTTTTCTTGTTTTACTCAACGACAAGGTGCTTACAATTTAAACCTAACAACGCAGAAAAAAAATTTAATTAGACATTTATTTTCGGCAACTTGAGAACACATCACGTATACTCAGTCTACGTTTAACTAAAACAAAAAAATAAATTACAAACATCATGTCTTTCTCTCGGGAATGTATTTTGGCTGCGCCCAAGAGATCAAGCCATTTCGTTAGCATAGATAACGCAAAAAACACTTGTCGCAACACTCGTGACCTGCGACTCTAATTCAGTTTATCACCACGACGCTGCTGAATAATTAAAACAAGGGACAAACATTAAGTACGGACGCTGATTTACATAAAAAATTTCTCGTTCCTTTAGTACGACGACTTCTTTCTATCTATATTAAAAATAAACTTTATAAAATAATTTACAAAGTATAAGAAAAGCTTTATGTATTGGTGAATGTCACGGGTTATGAATAAACGCGATGGTCCCCTGGCGAGAATTGAGGGAACCTCTGTCATGGATTACTCTGAAAGATGTGCAGAGCGCCATCGGAATCATATTCCAAGATATCTATCTAAGCTCCCTTTTTGATGTGCTGCGAGCTGTTTCCATTGTTATATCCTTATTCGTCACCTTTGTGCACAATTTCAACAAGAAGCTACACAATCTTTCCTTTCCCTAGAAGCAACGTACAAGGAATCGTTCTAAACCCGCTTCTTATACAAGTTGAATCCTTACTAAAAGATCAATTTAGCGGGTGTATTTCAATCAAAAATATATTTGGAAATGTTCAGCGAATCCGTGTAAAGTTAGGTATTGTATAAAACACAATCTTTTACAAAAAACCTCTGAATCAAAATTTGAACGGAGTTTTCATATACAATGAGCTTCTTTCACCTCACTCTATTTTAACAGTAAAAAATCAGCGATGATGAATTATTAATATTTAGTGGTGTTAGTGTGATACGTGTCTAACAATGGACCCGAATGGAATAACAAATGAAGTTTTTAACGTGTGCCATTACGTAATAAGTGTCTATAAATAATAGAAACGTGTAATTATCTGGCTGAAAGTGATCTGCAACCCTCGCTGTTACTAAACCATAGACAGGGGTGGAAGCCCGTTCACAGACCGATGACTCGCGTAATCTGAGATCATAGGCTCAATCCAGAGGCTGGAATATTAATCATCTCTTGTGCACACATTCCCTATTATTTATTTGTTTGATTACCGCCTGCACATGGTGAGAACTTAAATATTAAAAGTTACGCCGTTTAGTTTATTTTAGGTTTATGTTTTGACTGACAGATATATACGGTAAACAGGTATAGACATTAAATAAGCTATAACTTATTTTATGGAAGTTTCAGGTCTAATCTAACTATGTGTTACTATAAAATACGGCATAGCAATTATCGTAAAGCGATCCGCAAATATTTCATTAAAAAAATTTACTTCATTGTAATTCAAAATTATTCATGCTGGGTCTCAAAGAATGCACTACTTGTTTAGTTATACATAATATTTGATAATAAACACATTTTTCTTCTACCGCGTGGGTATCCCACTGGATTATTTGTATATTTCTTGTTAATATGCAAACAAATTAAAAGCTATGCTTAACATGCTTTTAAATTCCCTGTTTTATACTCAATGCAGTGCCGGATTTAGGTGTTTTCCGCTTTACATCAAATTATACACGCCTTTTAATTAGAGTTGATTGTAACCTCGTAACTACTATACGTCAACGTAATACCTAGGAATCTCATTTTTACGCTAAACGCAAGGGTATAGATTATAGCGCAAGATAATTTATTTTTTCTACTCCCATTTTATAATACACTAATTAAAAGATTAAAATCTGTTTCATAATGAGCTTCATTATGATACAGATTTTCATTATGATACAAATTTTTCAGCCAATTGAATGGAATTATCCTGTATTAAAAATATTAATTTAGCGAAGTAGGCAGGTATCCTACATGATGCAATGCTTTGTTATTTTGACAATTGTCAAAATATTTTGAATCGATTTGATCGAATTATTATAAAAACAATGAGTGATAACGAAGAATTTTTACTGACACCTCCATAAATTAGAGAAAGAGCGACAAATGAAGTTAATAATATACTGCCGGACATGTCCAAAAACACCAACGAAAAATTATATAGACAATTTATGGATTGGAGAAACAGCAAAAACATATCCTTCTCAGAAAATGTGTTAATAGAGTATTTTGAAGAATTACAACACAAAATGAAACCATCAACTGTATGGACGCATTACTCAATTATAAAATCAGTGTTAAACATTAAGCATAATGTTGACATACAGGGTCCGCCTTTGGGAGCTGATCCTATGAGTATCTGCTAAACCAAACTTACTATAATTCTGAAAATTTGGTGACAGGGTAATGATGTTAGGGCTAACTCATCTAAAATATTTTCACGTTCGTACCACTTTCGGTTATACCGGAAGTCGGTACTTAGTCGCTTATTTTAAGTGGAACACCCCGTATGTTAATACATTTTTGGATTCTATGTCGAATTTTAAGGTAAGTTTGTTAAATAAACTAGATACGAAATTTCAGTCGTTTTAAAAAAAAAACATTTTTCTAAAAACATTGACAGATGCGGTCTTAGTAATAACTCGTTAATTGTTCTGTTCCTGTCAAACAATTTGAATAAAACTTTGAGGTGTTGTAGGCAAAGGTTTATTGCAACAGTCTGCAAAAAATGACATTTGTATGTTTCATAAAAATAAAATTATGAATGTCTAAACTTTACTATCAAGAAATGCAAGTTACTCAAAAAAATCAAATGGAAACTCCTATTTTTTATTCCTCAGATCGATTTAACGTCAAAAATCAAGGTAAGTTTGTTTAAAACTTTATTTGCCTAAACGTAACAGTTTCATACTTATTATCAAAAAAGTCCCAATTTTAAAATTTGTGATAAAAATGAGCTACATACTTAAATCTAGTATTCCTTGTTCGTGGTCACCATGGAAACCAAATAATTGAGAATTGTGATAAAGAAAAATATTTGAAAAAGTTACTGCAAAAAATTATAAAAATTGATAATTTTGTGATTCAAAAGTAATTTTTGCCAAATAGAAATGTTCTAAGTCATTTTTTTCAAATTCTATATACAACATACGTGTAAAAATTTAATACTTTATGAGTAAATCGAAAAAAGCTACTTTTTACTGCGGAGGTAGTAACTACATACTTATCAGTGCATTTTTACACTATAAAGTCGCTTATTTAGTATTTCTTGCTCGTGATCAAATGTAAATTAATTTACAATAAATGTTCAAAATGTTGCCCGTTAGACGCAAGACATTGTTGAACCCGTCTTATAACGGCTTCATTTGTAGCCCTTTGAATTTCTTGTGGAGAAGGGGAGTTGAAGGCATTTTGCACTCTTGCAATGCAATCTTCTTTAGTCGTTAGTGGTGTAGCATAAACAATATTTTTAATTCGACCCCAAAGATATAAATCCAAGATCATGTGGCCGTGGAAAGGGACCATTATTGGCAAACCAACTATCTTCAAAAATTTCATAAAGTTTCAGGGAAACAGCGTGGGTGTTGTGAGGGGGCGCACCGTCTTGTTGGTACCATAAATTTTCCCTTTCTAGATTTAATCGGGGTTGAATTCGAGTGTTTAATATCTCAAGATAATTTTCTCCTAGAAATTAAATTTGTAATCATAAATCGCAACAATCAGCTATTTTAAACCTCTCAAATTTTCGGTGTAAAAATACACGTCAAAGGTTTCATTATTCCGAATAGCACAAAATACGTTAAAATTCCAAATTTCCTGAAAATGGCATTCGCGAATTGGATTGCTATTCTCGTTATTCCAGTAATGCGAGTTTCGGCGATTAAATATGCCATTTTTCGTAAATTTAGATTCGTCCGTCCATATGATATTAGTCAAAAAATTAGGAATTTCTTGTAGTTTGAGCAAAATTGTTTCACAAAATTCGATACGTTTCAAGAAATCCGCTTCTTTCAAATGTTGAACTAATTGTAAACAGTATGGTCCAAACTTATATTTCCTAAGAATTCTTCTGATAGTTGTTGATCTTAAGCCAATATCTGTTTTCGCGTCGTTCATGGAATTACAAAGATAGGAACGGAAATATCCTAAAGTTATAAGTTCATTCTGTTCGTTATCAATAGCAGTTTTTTGCGAGGCGCAGAGTGTTTAAATGTGCCAAACTGTTCCAAATTTTGAACCACACGTCTTATTGTATCTGCTGATGGTCGGGGGCGCTGAGGATAGCGTTCGATAAATGTTCTTACTGTTCGTTTTACAACTCTATGACATTCTCCGTGAATTAAAATTAAATTCATTTAATCTGTATTAGAATATTCAAGTTGAGCCATTTCATCAAGAAAAATACAAGCTGTCAACAATTTTATTAAATTATTGACTACAAAAGAAAAACAAAATAAATAAGCATCTTTATCGTGTAATGATGCGCTGATAAGTATGTATCACCTCCGCAGTAAAAAGTAGTTTTTTTCGATTTACTCATAAAGTGTTAAATTTTTATACTTATGTTGTATATCGAATTTGAAAAAATGACTTTTGAATCACAAAATTATCAATTTTTATAATTTTTTGTAGTAACTTATTCAAATATTTTTCTTTATCTCAATTCTCAATTATTTGGTTTCCATGGTGACCACGAACAAGGAATACTAGATTTAAGTATGTAGCTCATTTTTATCACAAATTTTAAAATTATGACTTTTTTGATAAGTATGAAACTGTTACGTTTAGGCAAATAAAGTTTTAAACAAACTTACCTTAATTTTTGACGTTAAATCGATCTGAGTAATAAAAAATAAGGGTTTCCATTTGATTTTTTTGAGTAACTTGCATTTCTTGATAGTCAAGTTTAGACATTCATAATTTTATTTTTATGAAAAATGCAAATGTCATTTTTTGCAGACTGTTGCAATAATCCTTTGCCTACCACACCTCAAAGTTTTATTGAAATTGTGTGACAGGAACAGAACAATTAACGAGTTATTACTAAGACCGCATCTGTCAACTTTTCTAGAAAAATGTTTTTTTTTGAAAACGACTGAAATTTAGTATCTAGTTTATTTAACAAACTTACCTTAAAATTCGACATAGAATCCAAAAATGTATTAATATATGGGGTGTTCCATTTAAAATAAGCGACTAAGTACCCACTTCCGGTATAACCGGAAGTGGTACGAACGTGAAAATATTTTAGATGAGTTAGCCCTAACATAATTACTCTATCACCAAATTTTCAAAATTATAGTAAGTTTGGTTTAGCAGATACTCATAGAGTCAGCTCCCAAAGGCGGACCCTGTATATAAATATTACAAGTTATATGCTTTGTTAAAGCTTTGTTAGGACTCCAAAATGCAAATTTGTACACAGGACACTGTTTTCGCAGAACGTCTGCAACCGTATTAGTGGATGGCGGCAGTGATATTACTACTTTAAAAAGACATGGTTGTTGGAAGTCTACGACGGTGGCTGATAGCTACATTTAAAACAGTGTGCAGAATAAAATAAACATTTCAAATCAAATTTTGAATTCTATCGAAAATATGAGTGACGAAATTAACATTAACATGGCCACCAGTTCAAATGCCACAACCATTCGTACAGGAACAGCCCCTCAAATAAATTTTACAAATTGCACTGTAAATAATATGTATATTTACAAAAAAGATTAACAAATCAATGTGTTATTAAAAAGGTTACTACTTAATTAATATGTTAAAGTTTCGTTTCATTGTTATAAAAAATTTCATTTTCATTTATGATAATATGCATTATTCTTAAAATAAATATTTGTATCGGTTATTAGTTTATTAAAGGTCGTAGAAGAAATAGTGTACGCAACTTTCATGTAATGTCCATTAATACACTCACATGTTATATACGAAACTCGCCTGCGGCTCGCTTCGTATCCTACAACATGCATGTGTATTAATGGCCATTATTACATAATATACTATTTTATAATACACATTTTAAAATAATAAAACATAGAATTTCACAATTGTTTCCGACGTGATTTTTTTGCAGCAAAGTCTATAATCAGTTTATCATAATTTAAACTTTCAATTAAATCACTTTATACTTGACCGTAAATAAGTTTTTCGTAATTGTTACTTTTAATAAATAAACAAAAAGGTGGTATATAACTAAATATATAAACTTTTTTGTGTATGTATTTAATTTGACATTTGTCATCAAATATTACAAAATTTTATTTTTTTCTAATTTTATGTAAACGATTACAAAAAAATTTTGTTGGGAACACGTGCGCTGTCACATTTTTGGTGCGAGGCCGTTGTTTTTTACCCGAGGCGTAAACAGCGCACTAGTTACGAAAATAACTATTACCTACGACCATTACTGTAAATAGTCAAAAACACACAAGTCGACAGTCAATGTAAGATATGTATAACGCACGGTAAAAGAAAACGCACAGCTGTAAAATAAATCGCACACCTACCCTAGCAACCACTTAGCAACTGTCAATAGACGTTGCCATTTTATTCAAAATTTATTATTTACATATTAGACGTTTAATTTTATTCTACATATAAATGGTAGATAACATGTATTAGATATAGAATTGCATTTAATATTAAGAATTATTTGGAATTGTATAATTATTTGTTCCGTTTCCTTCAACGTGCTTCTTTTAGCTGTCTGGATGTGTCATAATAGTAAACAGTCTGGTATAAACTGTCAAACCATCAAAATTAAGTAGGCCGCGATAGAGATTTGGGAACGAACATCAAGGACTGTCAATAAACTTCGCATTTTATTAACCTTAAAACTGGTTTTTGTGTGTGTAAAGTTCTGTTCAATCAAAAAAATTTCGAGTGACAGTGAAATGGATTTAACTACACCCAATATTACTGAAATCGCAGAAATAGCCAAATGCAACTTATTTCCGGTGAAATCTGAAAGTCGGTACAAAAATATGTACCAAAAATTCATGGATTGGAGCTTAAAAAACGGCGTGAACTCATTTTCCGAGAATGTTATGACGGCATATTTCCAAGATTTGTCAAATAATATGAAGTCTTCATCATTTTGATGTTTTTACTCTATGTTGAGGACCACAATTAATATAAATCATAATATAAACATTGCAAACGTTAACATTAACATTAACAATTTCCTAGAAAATGCACCAGATGATAATAAATATTTATTTATGCTCAATAGACTGACCGATATGTAAATTTTAATTTTGTTTTAGGTTGTTCTTATAATTGGTATAAGCGGTGCCTACAGAAAACAAGAATTACGTAATATAAAACCATCGCATGTTCAAGATACAGGAAAAAATCTAGTTATTAAAATTCCTGATTCAACAACTAAACGACAACGTTCTTTTGTGGTTTCAGAATATTTTTAGCCCAACGTGAAAAAATATATTAACCTTCGCTCTGCACCAGGCAGTGTGTTGGTATTAATAAAATAGGGAACGTACCAAAAAAAATTGCTGTATAGCTGGGACTACTAGACGCAGCAGCTTATACAGGACACTGTTTCCAGCGCTCGTCTACGACTATTCTTGTTGACGCGGGTGGCGACCTATCAGATTTAAAAAGACACGGCGGATGGCAGTCATCGACCGTAGCTGAAGGCTATGTGGATAATACCCTAAATAATCAAACAAAAAACTCATCTAAAATAGCATTTGCTACAGCAGGTACAAGTAACAGTGATAAAAATGAAATGAAAATTTACGAAAGACAGCTAATGATGAAATCTTTCTTACGCTTCAACAAGCAAAAGAACCGATTTACCGCTTGTATTTAACAATTGTACTGTAACTATAAACAATTATTATTATAATAACTAATATTATGTAATTAAATGTTATACAATAAAATTATTAAAAATAGTTTATTGTTGATGTTGTTAAAGCATTATTAATAATAGCATTATTAATACAAGTAGAAGTAGGTCATAGGTAAAGTATAGTACGTAACTCGTGTTGTAAAGCATTTTAGAAACTTTTCCATTCGTGGGTGAAATGCTTCTTACGACACACGTTACGTAATATACTATTAAGTCGCTTTCAAGTAGAAAATAACCATTCAGCTAAACATACAGCCACTGCCATTGACACAAAAATTCGTAACACAATTTCTGTATTGGAAAACACTATAGATTTTGGGATCGAATTAAATATAATAAGTCGGATATTTTCTTTTTTTCTGAAATTTCATTTCTGAATTAATGTTTGTTGTGACCATTCATTTAAAGAGAAGAGAAATGAAAATTTCTGAAAAACATTTTCAAATGCTGCAGCTCTTTTCTCTAGTTCCATCATAACTCGATCCAAAATAACATAGAATGTCTCAGTTCTTAATTTTTCCTTTCCAGTTAAAGTAATTTCACCATCTCGGCTTTAATCTGAAAATAGTTTTCATTTTCGACTTCGTTGCTGTTCATCTTCATATGATTCTTCTGCAAGCTTTTTTGACTTGTTAATCAAAGTTGTAAACATGTCTTCAGATCTTAAGGACTTTACAAACCGAATTAAAGAGGAAAAGAGCTGCGTTATTTCACCGGTATGGATAGCAACGGATTGAAGACTTTTATTGGTTTTGTGAAAACTTCCCAAAATACACTCATAAAGACGCATTCGAAACGACGCAGTTGTTTTTATTCCAGTTGCTTCTATACGTGTGGTTGGCTTTGCAGATACATTCTTCATGATTTCTGTTAAAGTTTGCAAATATTCATTCCAATTTTCACACAAACTAATACCGCATCATGTCGTGAAGACCAACTTGTCCCATCAACTCGTTTTGGAACTGTAGCATTATTTTTTAAGTTTGATTGTAAAGCTTCCCATTGATGACTAAAAGCTAAGAAAAAGGTATATAAAAGTTGCAAAACATCGAAAAATGTAACAGCTTCTTTAACATATTTCGCTGCACACATCCCTACTAAATTCAAAGAGTGTGCTGCGCAAGGAAGATAGTAAGTAAGTGGATTACGTTTCATAATGTGAGCTTGGAAGCCGGTGTAAACCCTTGATATTGTACTAGCGTACAACGATGGATAATTGGTCGATGTGAGCAATGTCAGGTGTAGAGTCGACAAAAATGCTGTAATGTTTTGAATTATGAATTACATGAATTATGTAATTTAAAACTTCTCGTAACATCAATTCAATAAATTCAATACAGATCGTTGACGATAGATAAGACGTTTTTCCACTGCCAGGGTATCCATATTCTGATATGTGTTTTGTTAAAAAGGGGCCGAACTCTGAGATAAGTTCTAAACACATCATATAATTTCCATTTTTCAGAGCCCCAAACTTTACGCTTCCCCCAAAAACTAAACCTCTAGATGACAACTTTTTTACTACAGCAACTACCCTTTGCAACACATTTTTCCAATACTCAGTTTGACTTTTAATTGGTTCACAAAGTCTATTCTATCCGTACTAGTACTATTTTTCCTACGTAATAATAAAATTTGTCATTTGATACCTTCTGTTGCTATTTTTGAAGTTTCACCAAAAAGACGGCATGGGATACAAAAGAACTTTTGTTTCGAAGAAAAGTATGCTAAAAATTTTCGTAACTGTTCTTCGCCATTTTTTAATTTTCGACGAAACACATGCAAAGAACGTTGAACCATAGCAGGATTGCTTGCTACAACAGTTTTTGTTATGGTTGCTGAAAAATCATCGGACATGTGCTGATTGTAAAATACTTATCTTTTTTGGGATTTTTTAATGGTGTACTTTAAATTATACAATCTAAACGTTTCGATAACACTTACAGTTATCTTCGTCAGTAGTAATGTTTGTTAAAAATTGTTAAAGATGTAGTAAACAATTTTGTCAAATTTGAAAAATTCAAACATGTTTGAATTTTTCTTAGTTTCAGGCATTTAAATCTTGTATTTAGGTGTACATTATACAAATTATGGACGTTTTGACAACAATATTACGGTAGTCAGTAAATAATGACACTTAAATAATTAATAAATGTGTATAATTGCTAAAATATGAAAAGGGAAGGAATAAACCTGCTAAAAGCGTACTATTGAGCGTTATTTATTTTAGTAACGAAAAATAGCTAAATTTTAATAGATTAACTGTTACCAAACAGTGGTGAGAATGACATTCCAGAACACCCTATACGGACATTGGCTATCTATGAAAAATGCAGTTACAATCACATTTTGAAGTAGTAACACAAAATTATTTATTTGGTGGATGATATTACTAGGTATTTAATTGATGTTTTTAGCTGTAAATGTTTATACCACCTTCAAATTAAGGTTTGCATCGGTGTTCTATTGTGGTTTAATTCTAAACATTCACGATTATCGTTCATATTTAAAATAGTTATCTCTTGGGTTTGTAATAGTGCATGTTTATTTATTTTTTAAACCAATTTAAATATTTTAATAACAATAACAGTTATCTTTAACAGTTTTAAAGTTAATTAAGTGGTCAAATAAATATATTAAATATCAGAGCGCAAATGCATCCATGGTATAATAGTTTGGGAACGTATATAAAAAAGCCAACAGCGGAATCTATATCTTATTTCAGAATAAATTAACTGGATCGTTAATAAGTAGGCTAAAAATTAAAAAATTACACAATCAAAAAACGAATTTAACAAATTTAATCAAATTATAATGAAAGTATAAAGTTGTGAAGAACTTTTAACTTGAAAATACCAAAAACTTGACATACAAATTAAATACCTTGTTAAATCTTAACAGATCTAACAAAAAAAATTATTCTCCGTTACTTCTGAAAGGATGTAATCGTTATTCAGCAAAAACAGCACGTTTACATTTCATCGTACCTTAATTTTAATTTTACGTTTGAGTCAATATCAATTTTATCTATAAACGTTAAATCATGGAAATAATTACGTAACACTCTTAACTAGTAAAGTATTTATTTCGGGGTCCAGGAAGAATAAAGCAAAAATCCTAGTTATACTAAAAGTATGTATAACTTACTATTAAAATGAAGATATACCATTTGTTTTTTAGTTAAGACGCCAAATCTTGTTTATTGAATTAAAAATTATTATTAATTTTATTAACTACATAAATGAAAAGTTTACCTCGAGTAGGATTTGAACCTATGACCTGTGCTTTGCTAGAGTACGGCGTAAATTTTTTGTCTTTATGTATGTATATAAAGACAAAATTTAGAGCGAATGGGGCTTGAACCTTGATGGCGCAGTTGGTTAGCGCGGTACTCTAGCAAAGTACAGGTCGTAGGTTCAAATCCTACTCGAGGTAAACTTTTTATTTATATTTAATAAAATTAATAATAATTTTTAATTACACATTTACCTTTGAACTTATTCGTTTGTAACAAAAACTTAAAATAATTTAATATTAGTCAAGTTGTTTTGGTATGTGTGAATCCTTCAGATATTGCAGGCTCACATTCCATTAATATAAGTAATTTGATTGTAATCTCATTATATTTAGAATTTACATTAGTTCTACATACATAAAGACAAAATTTACATCGATTGGTGTTTGAACCTTGATGGCGCAGTTGGTTAGCGCGGTACTCTAGCGAAGTAAAGGTCATAGGTTCAAATCCTACTCGAGGTAAACTTTTTATTTATGTATTTAATAAAATTAATAATAATTTTTAAATACATATTTACCTTTGAACTTATTCGTTCATAATAAAGACTTATAATAATTTATTTATTGAATGTTTTGGTGGAAATTATTTAAAGCATGGTCAGATAGGGCAGACTTGTTTCGTTAATGCAATCTACAAAAACTCATACGTTCTTTACATCTACTATGAAAGTTACGTTTTGTGGTTCCAATGTATACTTTTCCACAGGAACAAGGTAGCTTATACACTTCAGAGGCTAACAGCGGGTTTTCAGCATTTTTATGTTATCCTAAACGTTGTTTAATCCTTCTTATACGTTTGAAAGCAGTCCTAATACCATAATTAATTAGTACGTTTTTTTAAGTTTATCCGCGCCGTTAGTTCTTACTAATGTCTTTAAGGGAATAACCATTAGATTTTGGTGATGTCTTTATATGACCAAATTTATCTTCTAAAAAGTCTGGATAACAAATTCGCTTAGCGCGGCCCACTAGAGTTTGATTACACTAATTTTTTACGTGGATGATGATTTGAAAGGTTAGGAAGATACTCTTCGGTGTGTATAGGTTTCCGGTAAATCATAAAAGACAGATATAAACGATTTCTTTTAGCAATAAGTACACCTAAAAACTGTAAACTGCCATTAGCTGTTTTTTGTAGTAAACTGAATTCTTGGATGAATACCATTTATAAATTCTAAAAACTCTATGTTTCAAAATAACAACTATCATTAAATATCTACGCAAATTAAAGATTTTTTGGGTGCACTTTGTAGAGCTAATGTTTCAAACTTTTACATGTAGTAATTATCTACCACTGGACTAAGTGGGCTTCCCATAGCTATACGATCAATTTATTCATAATAGTTATTTGTACACCAAGGACGCAAAATGCTACTTTGACGGCCGAACGGAAAATTGGCGGTTGCAGCAGCTTTTAGCAGAAGCCGCGGAGCGGCGTATTCAAAATTTTGTATGTGACCTTTCAATACATGTAAATACACAATTATACAATATTAAATACGTGTACACTAATTTATTTGATTGTACTTGCCGTTTTTTTACTATGAACTGCTTGGGTTTAATGAATTGATTAATGATTAAGTTATACAAACACATCTATTTGCATACAAAGCTGGTGAAAAATCAGCGCAAAGTGCCATTTATCACACGGCTAGAAGTAATTGAACGGACAGAAAGGTTATTTTGCGTCCAAATTTATTACTCCGCTGTAGTGTGTAGTATTAAGACAGTCGTGGCACAGAATTTGTAAGTTTTGGAGAAACGTGTTTTTTTAAGGAAGCCAGTAAATAGTGATACAACTTGTTGATAATAATGTAACCTTCTTGCGCATTAGAATTACGCATTTTCCTAATAAAAAGGGCAGGTTTTTTTATATGATGAGGTGTAATTCCCATGTGAGGATATAATAATAATTTAAAATGTTATATGTAGGAGATGTAAGTGCACTGTCAATGGGTCTTAAAGAAGATCGTGAATATTTGGTATGTAACACAATTTTGGTGGAATAGCTTCAAATCTAGTTAATTTCGTTTTTGTTTCTTCAGGAATAGAAAATATTATAATAAGTTCTTTAGTTTTTAAAAGAAACTTCTTTTATCTAGTAGTATAATTACGTTACCATTTCGTTTAATTCAACAAGGCGCTTTTTTGACGTAAGCATAAAATTATGCTTTTTGGTTTCGCTTTACACAATATTGTAACTGATTCATATCTAACTTCATCTACAGCGTTAAATATAAAAAATTAGTCGAACTCTCAAGTTTTTTCAGATAATACCATTGAACCACTTACCAAAGGTGGAATTTTTGCTGTAACCCCGAAAATTTCAGTGTTCTATTAAACCTTTATCTTTTGACGCTGAAAAAATGCGTCACATTGTGGTTAGTTTTGACGTTGTACCACTGTGTACTAAATTTTGTTTAAAAGAAACCATTTAACATGTTGATCATATTTCTTCGAAGGGTAAAACAATTCTGTTTTAGAGTTGTCTTAATATTACCTATTTTCAGTGGAATAATACAACTTAATGGTGTAGCTTTACCAAGGGCATCTAAGAGACCTTTAATTTGGAACAGATATGTTGATGGTGGTTTTGCATTTGAAGACATGGAGTAGAAGCACTAAACGAGTTTTTAGCTTGTATAAATGCATTAAGTTTACTATCTAAAAAGAAGCTAATGAAGGTTTACCAACTTGAGATATTATTTCTAAAAAAAATAATTTATATCTGTCTTACATGGCTTACAGCAGGCCTACACACACCGAAAAGTATGTTCAGAAATTATTAAATCTGTATCCACGTGAAAAGATTAGTGTAACCAAAGCTCTAGTGGGCCGAACTTAAAGATTTTACGTTTTAGAATTTAGACTTTTGGTACAGATGTAACAGTACTTTACCTCTCGACAACTATTTTTGCTAGATAAAGCCCAAATTCGTTTCATTTAGAATATAAATGTCACCTCTGGTTTGATGCTCTCGACATTGTCGACTGTATTCACAGCAGAGCGATTAGTGTCATAAATGACCCGTCCTTCACTTACGACATACACTCCCCCGGAGGATAAAGGAATCGTTTCAATTATTTATTTGTACTATCGATATTACATATTGTGCTACTGAGTCACATCATCACTATACAATAAAAATTTCTACTTGACGTACCAAACGCGCTCAGTCCACATTGATCTACATGGTTTCTACACTCTGGAATACTCTTCTTAGTTTCTCTTTTCCCTTCACTTTAAAAACTTTAAGCTAGCCGTACATAGGCGTCGTTTGGAAATTCAAAATCCTTCTATCCACCACCCTGCGTGTTCCTTAGGCTCACAATTATTCAAAAAAAAAAATTTTTACGGTCTTTAAGTAGTAGCTGAAAAGGATTTCTCTGCTAGATTTGTAATGATTTTTTAGCTGATCGGCCTATTTCCACAGTCTTCTCTTGTTAAGGGTATTGATGTTGAGCACAGTAAGTATTATGTTGTTATTACGATCTTTGCAGGGGAAGGTTAGGCGGATCTCCTGTTTGTTTATAGATGTTTCGAGCTTTCTGAATAGTTGTTTGTCTGTACTATAAATGTTTACTGTGGAAATAAGCCGCCCAATTCAACCTTTACTACTTTTAAAGTAAAGTTCTTCACAACTTTGGACTTACATTATAAGTTGATCAATTTTTGTACTAAAATAAAATTAGATTCCGTAGTTGGATTTTTAAATAAGTTCATCTAACTATTTTAATTTTCATATTTTATACATTTATTTGACAACTTAATTTTTTAAGCTATTATCATTTACTGGTGACCATAACTGTACTTGAATCGTTTATTGCAGACGGCATATTTTTCACCACATTGAATTGTTACACAAAATGTATAAGTTAAACGTCCTGAAGAAACCGTACATGTTAGCTTACTTGTCACTACACAAATTTGATGTGAAATTTTCGTTTGCTGCAGAAACGATATAAGTCGGCGACTTGGTATCGTTTCTGCAATAAATGCCTGGGGAGCTGCCCAGGGTGTAATTTTTGAAAACTTCACCAGATTGTTGTTATTAATTATTATTCGGGTTATGCGCATTCGTTTAGTTCACTTGATACAAAATAGACGCTGTCGATCCTATTGGAACCAATAAAAGAAAACAAGGCGTATTGAACACAGACAGAAATTGCTAAACAATATAATTTTTTAGCATTTCAGGCACACGTTATACGAACTATAAAGGTTATGTGTTGCAAGCCAAAACTATTAGAGCTCCAGGTACAGGCTGAAGTGTTTCACAAAACTAACAGACGAAGAAAAGACGGCAACATCCATAAAATTCTGCGTCCAAGGATGAACAGGGTATTTACTTGGGGGAATTGATAAACCTAGAATTTGTTAAACATCGACGCCCTCGACAAAACCCTGATAGAGATGGTAGTGCGCGTTATATCCTTATTTACGTATAACGCTGTTATGGACGATGTACGAAAAAATATATGTAAAAAGGTCTTCACGACATCAGTAATAAAAGATTGCAGCGTTTACAGGAGTTGTTAAAAGCTGGCGCAACCTCTACAGATAAACGAGGACAACAAGTCAATGGAAATGTCTTACCTGCCAACGAAAATATTCGTATCAATGAACACATTTCTTCGTTTTCTGTGCAGTCATCTCATTACTCATCTAAGGAATATCATAATCTGCATTCCGATTTGAATGTTAAGACGAGGTATTCGATGTTTTGGCAGAAATTTCCCGACACAAATGAGTATTTACGATTATTATAAAAAGGTCTTCAAAGAAAACTTCAATTTACGGTTTGGTCGACAGCAGGTTGATGTATGTTGCGAATGTGAGAGATTGTCTTTGAAACAGCTGAATGATAACACGAAACGAGTTGCTGGTACTGAAAAGCTGCATCATTGACTTTATGCAGAACTTGCAACTACCGAAAGCTCCCACTCAGGACCTGTTTTATTTTAGACAATTGACAGTTAGCGTGTTTTGTATTCACAACATGAAAACTGATGAAGTGGTATACTTCATATTCCATGAAGGCATTGCTAAAAAATGCCCCAATGAAGTGTGCTACATTCTGGCGGATTGTATTGATAAATACGTAACTAAAACTATCACAAAACTCCACGTCTTTAGTGATAACTGCGCGAGCCAAAATAAAAACAATACGACAGCGATAATGTGCTTCTACGTAACAGATAGTGGTAGATTTGAAAAAATTGAGCAATATTTTCCTATTAGAGGTTATTCTTTTTTACCCTACGATGAGGATTTTGGATTGATGAAAAGAGCATTGAAAAAAGTTGACAAAGTTTATACCCTTCATTAGTACGTTGAAATTTTAGCCTCGTGTTCCTCGAAACAGAACATAAAGGTACATGTAGATGGAAAAGAGATTATCTATTTCAAAGGCTGTTGGATAAAATTATATAAAAGAACAGCCATTCCGTCCAAAACATCGCAGAGAGGAACACCAAGAAACGAGAAGGTTCATTTCAATATAAGCATGTTCTGTCAGTTCACTTACGGAAGTCAACCAGGCACTGTTGATGCCAGGGAGTTTATCAACAGTGATGTGGTAGAACACACGTTTTCTTTAAAGTTAGCTGAGGATTTGAAGCGTCCTAAAAAAAAGCAAATCCGTATGGTTAAAGGATAAAATGGATCACATTAAAAAATCAGGGGCGTATGCCGATGATCAAGACAGTACTTCAGCATTTTGGCAAGAAATATTTGGTTGGCCTACTCTACAATAATGTTTTTCTACAACTGTAATACAAAATTGCCATTTCCTAACTCTTGTTGATTATACAACTAGGGACATTGCGTTACTAGAATTTCATTTCCGTATCGGGTAACACAATGAAGTCATTGTGTTACAGTTATAATAAAACAAGTATGCTATGAAATGTCAAACATCAAATATTCACTTAGGTAAAATACGACGAGTAGATTTGTTAAATCGTGATAAAATAAAACTTAAAAATGAATATCAACAGTGAAAGTGAGTTAGAATTAATCCTGCCGAATATTGCAGAAGGCCAATGTGGCATGCTTAAACTTAATACGGGAGATTTCGAGACAAAAACATGAAAAGGCCAACAAATATTTTAAGCAAAAAATGCCACCCACTCGAATTCCGAAAATGTGTTACTTTCGTATTTTAGTGAATTATCACAAAAGTGGAAGGTCTCAACACTATGGGCGCAGTATTCAATATTAATAAAGATGCTAAACATCAATAAACTTAAAGTATTCCTAAAGAGGAAACCTGATGGTTACATGCCAGAAAAAGTCAAAAACTTTCAGTACAGACGAATTAAACAAAGGACCAGGCAGCCGGCTTATGGAGAAATGGATTCCGGTTAATTTGCCTTAATTTCTGGGATGTTGAAGATATCGACTTCATGAACAATAGTGCCCATGGGCACAACTCAATCTTATGGCCAGTTTTCAATTTACAGGGTGATGAAGTTGAAAAATAGCCATTTTTTAAAACGTATTAAAAATTAATTTTCATAATGTATTAAGGATTTTTTGCTGTTATAGTATTCTAATAACACCAAATAATATTGCTTTGTGTAGAAAAAATATTATTTGATACAGGGTGATTCAAAAATTACCAAAAAAATTGTTGATGCTGTGTATTCTACTTTACAGTAGGAATATGAAAATATTAATATTTGGTCTGAATTTACTTTAGTTGGATCACAAGATATAAAAACATTTTATACAGGGTGAGTCAAAAAGTTGATCGACTCTGCAGGTTATTTTTACTACAATTTTATATATTTTGTAATACAAGTCAGTAGTCGACATTGAACCATTTTCAAAAATATATAACTTATAAATTAAATACAGGGTGATTCACAAGGTATTTAAGGTAGAATATTACGAAAATTGATTTTTTTGGCGAATCACCCTGTAATTTAATATTTCCTCCGTTAATTTCTCTACTTTTTTCTTATTGTTTGTAATTTGAGTTTGTTAGTCCCCTATAGAAGTTTTGCGAAGTTACTATGATCAATTTTTTTATATCGACTTTGTGATGACAAGCCTGTCACAATGTATACGCTTATACCTGAGCCCATACATGTTTTTATTTTATTTAATCATTCATGATTTATGTAATTCTAACGTTATTTGTTTAAGGAAACAAATAATATGTAACAAATAATATGTAACATATAATATCAACAAATAATGTATTAATAGTGAGCCAAACCACCAAAGACGCAAATATTATTATGTTATTTATCTACATACCTATCTGCAATCAGTTTGAATAAGTTACTTATAGGTGTAATGTATCTAGATTATAAGTAATCTCACCACTATAGAGGTAGAGTTTCCCGGTGCGGGAAATGATTTAATCATGAATGATTAAATAAAATAGAAACATTTACGAGCTCAGGTATAATCGTATACATTGTGACAGGCTTGTCATCACAAAGTCGATATAAAAAAACTGATCATAGTAACTTCGCAAAACTTCTATAGGGGACTAACAAACTCAAATTACAGACAATAAGAAAAAAGTAGAGAAATTAACGGAGGAAATATTAAATTACAGGGTGATTCGCCAAAAAATCAATTTTCGTAATTTTCTACCTTAAATATCTTGTGAATCACCCTGTATTTAATTTATAAATTATATATTTTTGAAAATGGTTCAATGTCGACTACTGACTTGTATTACAAAATATATAAAATTGTAGTAAAAATAACCTGCAGAGTCGATCAACTTTTTGACTCACCCTGTATAAAATGCTTTTATATCTTGTTATAAGTCCAACTAAAGTAAATTCAGACCAAATATTAATATTTTCATATTCCTACTGTAAAGTAGAATACACAGCATCATCAATTTTTTTTGGTAATTTTTGAATCACCCTGTATCAAATAATACTTTTTCTACACAAAGCAATATTATTTGATGTTATTAGAATACTATTACAGCAAAAAATCCTTAATACATTATGAAAATTACATTTTAATACGTTTTAAAAAATGGCCATTTTTCAACTTCATCACCCTGTAAATTGAAAACTGGATTGAGTTGTGCCCATGGACACTATTGTTCATGAAGTCGATATCTTCAACATCCCGAAAATTAAGGCAAATTAACCGGAATCCATTTCTCCACAAGCCGGCTGCCTGGTCCTTTATCACAGATGCTCCAGATTACGCATATCTACTAGACAAGGTAAATTTTACAAATTTAATATGTTATTTTAATAATAATTTTGAAATGATTAACTCTAATAGGTTTAAATAACTATTCCAGTTTGAATGTAACAATTTTTTGTAAAATTTTGACATAAGCTTGCACAATGTAGTGGTAAAGAGTTCGCTTTATAATCAATTGGCCGTAGGGTCCAACCACGGAACAGGCGCGGCTTTTTTTTCTTTATTTATATTGATTATTTAGATTTTTTAAATTAATAATTAATAAATGCATGCCTACTCAATCTGTTCGATAAAAATATTTTTTTAGGTTATTTTGATTATGGGCCTGCACACGAGACGACTTTTACAAATCACAAATTATGAAGATATTTGGGATCCGCTGTTCTTATAAAATTACCTCAAACCAAGACTAAAATTAGTAGTAAGTTTACCATAACAGGAAACTTTTACCACATTTTTAAACATTATGCAGTTCTTCGTCGGAACAATTGCCAGTAAAACTACTTTTTTGTCAAATACCAGAAAGGTAAATATATTTTTCAAAGAGTTGGTATCAATAAAATTGGCCCCACTGGAAAAAAATTGCTACCCAAGTCAGTGCCCAGACACCTCACAAGTTGTACTTAATAATTGTGCCAATATAACCGTTAATATAATTAATAGTTTATGTTATTATAAGTTTTTGTTATGAACGAATAACTTCAAAAGTAACTATGTAATTAATAATTATTATTAATTTTATTAAATACATAAATAAAAAGTTTACCTCGAGTAAGATTTGAACCTGGGAAAATACAGGTGGTAGGTTCAAATCCTACTCGAGGTAAACTTTTTATTTATGTATTTAATAAAATTAATAATAATTTTGAATAGTTTATGTTATTGAAACATTTTTTGGATTTATTTCGTTTACACTTAATTAATAATCCTTATGCCACTTATTAAATAATGTCGACCGTTGATGATGATAGCGTAGCTATTGAAACGCGTTTTTAATTTTGTATGGTACAAACGCATTCGGTGTTTTTTCTTAATTTTGGGTGAAACGTGGGTGTATTTTGTTTGTTACAGATCTTGCCACAGTTCCAGTGTTCCAGATTTCTCAACATAATTTTAATTATTAATTTTAATTTATTATAATTTATTTTTGAAAGCCTAGAAAAAGTATAGTGTGTAATTCGCACGGAATGCTCATTTCCCACTCGTATGACTTGCAGTATTCGCCTTACGGATCATGTTGCAACTCTCTTACTCGTGGGAAATGAGTATCATTCCGTGCTCGTTAAACAATATACTATTTTTTGAATTATTTTTATTTATTTGGGTTTATTATTCTGCCAATAAAAATGTGTGAAAAGAAAATTGACATTCTTTTATTATTCTGGAAGTTGATAGCAAAAAGGGTAGGTACATGTCTCAAAATTCATAAATTATTTTGGCCACACCTTCCATTATTAAATCAAAACTTAACACAACACAGTATAACAGGATATCCTTTTAAAATCTGATGCCTAATTTTAACTTGTAAATAAAGAAATTGGAAAGAAACACCTTTTTTGCTTTTCTCGAAACTGTTATTTTGTGACATGTGCCCTTTCTGTAATAAAGGATTCAGTTGTTATAGAAACGTTTAAATTTGTATCAAAAATAAATAGAAATACACCATTACAAACTCTAAAGACAAGTATTTTTATTAAATATCTAACCATTAAATAACATTCAATAGTAGACTTTCAATTACATGTGCGTATAATCGCCGTAGTCTTCTTTTTCAATTATCTGAATTTGTTTAAGACAAGGATGTACTTGTAATTACGAGTTTAAATCGTGAAATTTTCAAAATGTGCACAAATTTAGAATGTAGTTAAAAATTCAAACAGAAAACTTTTAAAATTCACTAAAAAAGATACGATGATACAAAATCATTAAATTACAGCCTAACAAATTGAATGTGATCACAAACTATTTCATTGGTTTGAAAATTCAAAGAACTGTCGTGATGCTGTATTATAAAACACCGCTTTACATTTTTCGACTTTTTTGTTGTTATTGCCTACAAAATTGCAAAAATTGAAATGCTTTAGTGTTAGGTTTACTAACTTTGACAAGGTGTCAACGTTTACTAAGGAACTGTATCATTACACTTTAGACAGTTAATAATCCTATATTAGTTACACGAAGATACGTTAACTTGTTAATACTGTTAATATAATGTATGTAGGTATACCTTAAACACGTATACGGAGTCAAGATTTAAAGTGATATAAAAAAAAGATCTACTTTACTGTTCTAAGTAAAGCATAAAAGAACCGTATCACTTGTATGACGGCTTTTATTATCGTCAAAAATAAAAGATAAGAATAATAAAAGTAGAGAAAATTAATATTTTCCAATTCAATTTAATGTAGTTTAGATCCAAAGAGTTTATGTAATAAAAGATAGCGATCCTGGTTATCTCATAAAGTAATATCCCTCACACACACTCTCACACACACACACACATATCCGGCATTACCCGAAATGAAGTGGCAGCCAATGATGAACGGACGTGCGTGGCATTCAATTAATAAGTCCTCGCTCCGGAGTTAATCCGGGACTCGTGTCCCCTGGGACCCCTGGATGTCATTACTATGTAGATCACACAGTGATCCGTTTGTTTGAAGGGTCAAATCAATATACACACTAGTTAGGATTTAATTTCATTGCTCATGCAAATTCAAATTGCACTCATCAAATTATATACCTACGTTAACGTCAATGCAGACAAATTTCCATATTTAATTATAAATTTACCTTCTACCTTTTCACGCTGCTGTATCTCGTTAAAAAAAATTGTTTAATAATTAAATGGTTTGAGGTGAAAAATCGAATGTCAATAAAATTGAATTACAAAATATATATTTCGTGATAATCAGGAATCAGGCTATGGTAGGTTGGCCCCGCCTAAGTCCAAGAGTTACACATTAATGTAATGAGACAAGGGCGGACGGCGGTTTGAGTAGGTGGAGCATTTAATTAGTTGATTTAATAAACGTGGTCACGTCATCTGTATTCTAAATGATTGTATTATTGAACTCATAATCAGAGAAATAACATGAATTACAGCATTTAAAAATTTCTTTAGTTATAAGGTACAGCCTGGTTAGATACGTGTATATACCCAAACCGTTCAATACTGCTATTAGATTTGTTCTTTTCCATTATACCGTTTGTAAAGTATAACATATACAGGGTAGCGGAACTGAAGAATGTAAAGTTTAGGGTCTGAACTCGGTTGTTAACAATGCTCAAATTATCTTTAAGTAAGTATAAAACAGTTTTATTGCAGTATTCTCAAAAGGTCTCATAGTTTGTTTACTTTTTAAAGAGATGTTAAGATAAACTATGCGCATGCAAAATGCACTTAGGGATTCTTATATACTCTGGGCCGGAACTAGCAGTTTTCCGGCCAGTGCAGAACGTGACATACGGCCTTCCCCCTCACAATAAAAGTCGCCCAAGAATGAAAAATTTCAGCAATTTTATACTAAAAGGAAAGGATGCTCAGCATAAGATAACTACATTTTCTATATTTAGGTGCTGAGCATTGTTTATATTGAACACGAACAGTAATAGTAGTACTATAAGATAATAGTAGGTACAATGAGTAACATATATCTATTAAATAATGTAAAATATACTCGTATTCTGTAAAAATAACAACAAAACCGCTTAAAAAAAAAACTAACAAACTACCGAATAATATGTTTAAGATTCATTTTCTCTGCTGATATATGTTCTATACCTAATGTAGCCAAAACATTTTACCGATTTTGGGTGATTGTGGAACGTAAAAGATGTTTCAATTTAGAAAAGTTCCTTTCTCCACTTGCCATACTTACTGGCAAGGTTAATAAAATTCTTAAGGCAAAGTGGAGGTTAGGAGCAAGTGATAAGTTTTAATACCTCAATTGAATTTTACAAACCCTAAAACGGATTCACCTGTTAGTTCTTTATTTTAACACTTAATATGAACAAGAAGCAGTTATTTACATATATTTTTCTATTTTGCCTTCACAATGCTTTTATTAGGTACGATACGCAAGTGACGTCCTTTGCGTATCGAAATGTGGTTCATTATGATACGCAAATTGTATTGTTATCGGATTGGTAACACTGTCAAAATTTAATAAATCTCGACGTGAACACTTAACATAATCTAACACTTTAGCTGTTAAATACGGATAAATACTTCAAATTTTGAATCGAGGATTTCAAATTACCAGTTCTACCAACCTAAACGTAAACGTAGCAAAATTGACAACTTTGTAATGTCGATATTTGATAATTAAAATGCAATAATTCTCAAATTTTCATGCAAAATAGAAAAAATAGTATAAGAAATACGTTTCATAAGATGCTTTATCACACCTGTCGTTTAAAAAATTGCCGCTGCGCGGCCCGTTTTCTAATCTTCGACGCGTGCGATAAAAGCGCCTCTTATCAAACTCGTTTCTTAATATACTATTTTAACACACATTTTTTTATTGCCGTTCTGTCAGGTGCCAACTGGACCCTTATATTTAGTAATACAGCGTTTCTTAGGAGGCTCGCCCTGTAGCGGGAAATTCTAATAACTAAACTAAGTAGTTCCCTCTCCAAACCATAATTACGATACTTAATCGTACCTGTATTATGAATCCTTAAAAACTGATTGTTGCTTTTCGGTTACCGTTTACTTTTTAGTATTTTGGCTTGCTTTTTGTTCAAAGTTATTTTCTGGGGATAGCGTGTACGCTGGCTGAAGTCTATCAATGGATATTGTTTTTTCCTTGTCTTTTATTTTTACTGAAAAACATTTCTCCATTTTTTAATTACAATGTGTTACAAAATATTTGTGTACGAGATTTTCCTTTTTCCTCTTTAATTGGTACAGGCTTAATTTCTTCAGTTTGTTTTTGAAGTTCTATTATAAATCTTTCCATTTCGAAATGAGTTTTCGGTTTGTCATACCATTATGCAATTGAGAAATTAGAATCTTCCCTCAGCGTTGCTCGTAAGCAATGTTGTTGGAAACACCACATTATTATGTGCTTTAATTACTGCTTTGAAGGTTCGATGAATTCGTTTAATATTATCGTTGGCTTGAGGGTGATAAGGTCCATTCTTAGTTGGCCACCCGGTACAACGGGTGGCCAACTATTATTTTGTAAAATGTTGACTTGGGAAAATGCCATAACTTCTTTTTAATTCAACCGATTGTTATAAACTGAGTCTCGTTTGCGAGAGGCTTCTCGGATGCTTAGTTACGTGCTTAATTGGAAAACGTTTCTTTTTGATAACGTTCGTCATTTTGTCAAATTTACTTACTAAATATAGCAATTTACTCTTCGGTTGAATGCTTCCAATTCACTATTTCGCAAATTTTTACGCATCTCTTATTTCGTTAATAAAAGTCAAATTTAATACATTCAGCGACATCTCTGAGATTTCGGATCATTTAATATAAAGCAGTTAAATAGAAACTGGGATCTTTTAAGGTCAAATAATACAAATACATATAATAAATAAATATTTTCTACACAATTTAACTTTGGCAGCAATGATTTAAATACAAATTTTCTCAAGTTTGTAAAATTAATTTTTAAGGTGTTGGTTTTTCTTTCTTCCTTTTAAGAACGCCATTGATGGTGGATGTTGAATTTCTAGATAATCTTTCGTTTCTGGTTCTGGATTTTTTTGGGAAATTCTCACTTAAAGTAATACTTGATTAAGTACAAGTATTACTAACGCTTTTAAAAGGCGGATATAATTGAAATTATTCATTCGTCCACATCTTCGGTAAGTGGCACATGTTTCGATAACCTCATGGTAATTAAAATTGTTTTCAGGCTTTCGAATATAAAATCATTCAATACTGATTCTTCACATATAAAGACACTTCAATCGAAATTACGTAGAATGTTCACTATCGGCTCGTTTGTCACCTGTAAGAGGTATGAACGGTCATAACTACTTAAACATCGTACTTATATTTACCTGCTTTTAGTATCCCCGTACTACCTTCTTTTAGTATCTCTGTACTACCTAAGTAAGGGCATCTCTGTACTACCTATTTTTCTGCTCACATTTTACTGTTACGTTACATCCAAATTACATGGTTACCGCTGGAAGGCGTAAGAGCCTTACTGACATCCATGACCATATACGTGAAGGCTGCGAGATTATTGGAATGGTACCCGAAGTTTGCAAGATCAGGTAAGTAATAGTTTCAACAATAAAGGTCAGATATTTTTTTCTTTCTTTATCACCTGGTTACACGATTGTGTTTCCAAATTTCAATTACACCGAGGAGGTTCTTAGTGAATTTCTACAATGAAAATAAATGGATTGATATTATTACTGTTGTAATCAAATAATCGAAAATTGTTACCTCTTAATTAAATTTATATATTTATGGTACTTCCAGCAGTTCACTTTCACAAAATTCCTTTTATCTAAAACGGTATATATATTCACTAATTCAGTTTTGAATAATTCATCGTATTTCAAGTTCCTTCTACATTCTGGGGGAGAAATGCGAGATGCAACTGCATTTCTTCAACACATAGATATTTGTACTTGTATTTTATTTAAGACCAAGTAAGATGTATAAATAGAGAACAGAATTGGTCCAAGGATTGACCTTTGAGGTACCTCAGAAATCAAATATTTATAAGATACTTTATTATTATGACACAGCTTGTTTGCGGTTATTTAAATAACTATTAAATAATTGGAGTGATTTGTGAGACAGGCCACAGAATTTTAGTTTTACTGTATGTATTTGATGACCTACGGTATCAAATGGTTTAGAAAAACCTGACGATAAACATTTTATCAAGAGCTCAGAGAATATCATCGGTTACTTTCAGAAGTCCTGAAGTACAACTATATCCTGAACAAAATCCGGATTGATAATCGGGTAAAATGTGTTTATTGTGTAGGTAATTTCATAATTAATTCTCTATGATCCTTTCTAAAATGTTTAACAAAACATGCAAAATTCATATTAAACGAAGATTGGTAAGATTATTAGGATTTTATTAATTGGTCTAAAGCGAGCATTTTCCAATCTGAAGGAAAAATGGGCTGTAACAAACAGAAATTCATAATGTGTGTAATGAACTGTAGTAAATACAGCAATCAAAGCTTAATCATGTAGATATTAAATTCATCATCATCTGCAGATTTAATGATTATGTTCTCAATTATTTTTGATAGCATACCTCCGGTTATGTCAACAAAATCAGATAGTGATTCATTAGGCTTAGAATTGCAGTGAAACTATACAATAATTACGTATTGTGATCGTCGGAGCATTTGACACATCGTGCCGCGCCTCTATAGCAGCGCTGTGCGTGACGCAGTTTTTTTTACACTGCGCGATGCCAGTTTTCAGCTTCAAAATCTCGACTGTGACTCGAAGGTAGACGACGTCCTCCACCTTTCGGCACTTTTTTGCGTCATCTCTTGGTGTTTTGCGCAGTAGAGATGGTGGTCCCAAAACTACTCTTCTTCACTGTACGACATCGTGACAACGACGTCGGCAGGTGGTTAGTTCTTATAAATTGACTATTAGTCTATAAAGTTGACTTTTCCTCTTGAGACCCAAGCCTCGAATCACTCTCATTTATCTCAAATGTGTTTCTTTATAGTTCTGAATACTTGCTCGTGGGAACCGTAATATATTTACCAATAAAATATCTTAATGATATACTGTTTCATTTGAGAGGTTCCCCTAAATTATAAGTGTTGCGCAATCCCGCATTGTGACTAAATTATACCGTAATCCTTGATATCACGCAGGTCAGAAAACGTTATTCTTAATAATTGTCTCGAAATTTGTTGTGAAAGTGCATCATCCGAAATAATTACGAAGGTTTCAGATTATTAAATCTCGAGACACAATAATAATATTTACCAGCTATCTTACATGTTGTAATTGTAATAACTCTTGAGAGCACTAGTTACATAAAACCTTTACATACATTTTTCTTCTTGTTTTTATTTTTTTAGGTGTCTGTATTTTGAAGATTTCCATCGCTGACCCAATTTGATTATCTTCCTTTATTAAAACGTATTTAGCGGATATATAGATATATATATATATATATATATATATATATATATATATATATATATATATATATATATATATATATATATATATATATATATATATATATATATACATATCGAATGCATGGATAAACTTGAAAAACTGTTAACTGTCAACTGTTGTCAATTGTGCCGTGCGGATTTGTGGAAGAGCGACTGAAGGCAGTATGTCAGAAAAAAGATGCGTGCATGGCATTGATTGCTGTACAGATTAAGAAACAAAGAAACGAGGGAGGCAGTGAGAATAAGTAAAGAGGAAGTGATGGCTGTGGAAGGAGAGAGAATGCAGAATGATTTTTAGAGAAACAAAAAACTCTTCTGGAAATGGGTCGAAAATACAAAACGTGGCCCAAAACAGAACGCTATAGGCGTGATGAATGCGTGCAACGAAATAGTATGGGACGATTGAGAAGTGAGTAAATGCTGGCAAGAATATTTCGGAAAGCTGTACATTAGTGAGGAATGTAAGACTGGAGGGTTAAATAAGGAGAATGTAGAAGGAATAGTGGATGAAACTGAAAAGGATATTGGGACAAATGAGGTATATAAAATTTTAAGAAGGTTGAAAAACGATAAAGGAGCAGCCGTAGATTAAATCACTGGTGAAATGCTGAAGTATGGAGGTGCAAAGCTTAAACGAAGGTTGTGTGAATAATTTAATGTATGCCTTAAGTGTGGAAAAGTGCCGAGTGATTAAAAGAGCGCGATCATTGTACCACTGTATAAGGGTAAGGGGAACAAAAGTGATTGCAAGAACTACGGAGGAATAAGTTTGATAGTGTACCTAGTAAAGTATTTGGAAGAGTACTGATTGATGGAGTAAGAGAAACTACACAAAGTAAGATTTGGGACGTGCGGGGTGGCTTAATGCCAGGGAGAGCATGTGTCGATCAGATGGTTACTTTCCAGAAAGTGATCGATAAGTGTTTAAGTGTAAAAAGGAAGCTGCACTGTTCGTTTTTAAATCTGGAGAAAGCAGAAACAGAGTGAATAGGGAGAAGCTGTGGGAAATTAATGAATATGGAGTACTTAAAGGTCTAATAAACGGAATATGGGCAGTATACAACGGTAGTCGGGCATGTGTCAGGGTGAGAGGAGGTGTGAGTGAATACTTTAATATTGAACAAGGAGTGCAACAAGATAGTGCGATGTCTCCGTGGCTGTTCAATGTATATATATAGGTAAATGTGTTAGGCAAGCATGCACCGATATAAATGGTGTAATGGTTGGTGACGTAAATGTACGAGTTCTGGTGTACGCAGATGACAGTCTTATTAAGTTACAGTGGGGATGAGCTAAAAACTGCTTTGATGGAGTTTGATACTGTCTGTGAGAGCATTGACCTAAAGATAAACGTGAACAAAACTAATATTGTGGTGTTCAAACGGGAAGGAGAAAAGAAGAGTAGAGCATTTACTCTGCAAGATGAAATTGTGGAACAAGTAGACGAGTTAGTATATCTGGGTAGAATGTTTACTGCAGATGGTACAATGAATGGCAAGATTGGATGGGTCAATTCTGGAAGGAAAATGATTGGGAGATAATGTGAATCGAAGAAATCTATAATGGCGCATCAGTACTGTATGTAAGTGAGACATGGGTATGTCAAAAGAATCACGAAAGAAAAATAAATGTGTGTGAGATTCCTGAGAAGGGCGTGTGGTAAAACGAGAAGGGCTAAGATAAAGAATGAGTGTGGATAAATATAAAAGTAGTACATTACGTTGGTTTTGTCACATTGAGAGAATGAGCAACGCCAGATTAACGAAGAAAATATATGTGGGCGAGGTTAGTGGTAAGGTCGGGCCTGGTAGGCCGCCCAAAACTTGGGTGAATGTAGTAGAATGTATGATAAAAGAAAGAAAGATAAGGAGTTTTATAAATAAAAGGACATGTCAGAGACAATGTATGAATGTTGCGGAAAGCACGAAGAAAGATTATGAATGAAAAATAAATAAGAGGAAGGGATTGTTTTGCCTACCCCGCAAGGGAATGGCGTGAAGGTTATGTTATGTTATCTACATAAATGCATCCAAAGTTGGTGAAAGCGTATAATGAGTCTGCACCTTCGTTATTAAGGGTATAAAAATAGTACGTTAATTTGAAACGTGGTAGTACATCGGTGTAATATGATCCACGTTAATAACGGGGGACAAAATTATGGTCCCATTATTTCGGTCTCGCCGTTTCGCTCGTACCATTTCGATCCCGGCCGTTTTAGTACCAGCCTTTTTTTCCGGCTTGTTCTCCGTTGTTCCGGTCCCGTTAGAAAGACAGATCGGTTAAAGTAGTTTTGTCTGTTCTCTCTCTCTTCAGGTGTGTTCATTAATCTCCAATTCTTCACACAAACTAAGAGAATTACTGTTGTGATAAAGATGTCGGGGTGAATTGAGATAGGTTAGAGTACTATTTTGATCATTCTCTTAAAGTACATTTAATAAATCTTGCTCTCCCTATACTAATAGGGGGTGCAAAAAGGAGTTTGGGGTACGTGAGCTCGGATGTTAATGCGCACACGCACACATAAAAGTGCATCAAGTCGAATATGGTCTAGATGGTTTTAAAAATACGGTAAAAGTGAGAATCTGCTAAGAACTTGGCATTCATTTTTTTCACAAATATAATATTTGTGGTGCTTCATGCCTAAGAAGGTAACATTTGAAAAAGGTACTTGTTTTAACTTTTTCAATTTAGACAACAATGTTTTCTGTTTTCTGATAGTTTCCATCACGTACATTTTTTCATTTCGAACCATATCTGTATAAATTAATAAATACTTGATCTAAAACTTACCACAACTCCTGAATGTTATTTTTTTGTTGAAATTTATTGAAAGTTAGCGTTCGTTATAGTTTTACTTGATCATTTTTTAATTGGTAAAATGTTTGTATGTTATTAATATAAGATTAGCTACGGCAGAAACCATTCTATTAGTATACAATAATTCACTTATGTATGTACACAGAAAAGAGTATACGACCGACAATAGTACCTTGAGTGGTATTACACACTTTTTTTGGTCACTATAGGTATTGCCAATAATTACATACTAGATTCGAAGCAATAACCGACTTTACTGTCCTAAGGAAGTAATAACTTTTTGATGGTTTACTGTATCGAATGCTCTCGTTAAGTCCAGAAAAAAGATTCTTTTTGTACTTTTATCCAGCGCTTTATACGTATTATTTCTTTTATTACTTTTTCTAGAATTAAGGAGGTTTTTTCTATAATTCAAAACTGTTAATCAGTTTGTATATGGGTTTAGCAACTGCAAATTTTAGTTCATCTAGAGAAGTTGCTGTAGTAGCATTCTATTAATTATATCGAGAAGTAGGGAGGAAGAACTACTTAGGTAAATTCCCCATGAAAATGATTAACTTAATTATCGTTTTACTGATGGTCATATGTATGCCTTGTTTTAAAAGCAATACTGTTGAAACTTTACGAACCAAAACAGTTAGCATTAGTTCCCATTTACGTACCTTTCCCATTACTTTTGAATTTAATGTGTTTTAAAACTATTATAACAACTTAACTGAAAGCAATTAGAATAAATAAAAATAATCTCGCGAATGGATAGGGCTTCTAACAATAATAATTACCTAGTATTTAAGATCAAATACACGTATTTTAAGGGTCTGTGTACATTTATTTACATACCTATCTGTTATTTACATTTTATTTAGATTATTTTATTTTTTTTTTTTAGAGGCACGGATAATTTAACTTTGTTTTGTTAAATTGAGCTGTTGAAATTAAAAGTTAATTATTTATACTTTGTAGTAAGCTATAAGCAAGCTTTTAGTGTGACGCTTATCTATATTCTGATGTACTGGGGTGAATGCTATCATAATTAAGTTTTACACTACGCACAAAAGATGTAAACCTAAAGGTTGCTTAGACTTTTCAGCCTGGAATCAAACCCATAACCGTTTACTCTAGTAAATGGCTAATACGATGAATTACGCATTCATTTTGAAGAAAAAACCCATGGTTCCCTAAAATTTTTATACTTGGTACATAGATTTATTGTAAAAAACTGTAACTAGATTTATGGTAAATACACACTTTATAACGTACATCTAATACAACTTATTTACGTAAATTGTATACCCATCCGTGATCATAAGCGTGCGTAATAAACACTCGTTATATTATATTCACCGGATTAAAATGGTATCACGACAAATAGACGCGGAAATTTGGACGCGCGACCAAAGGACGCGGACATTGAGACGCAGCGATATTTGGTCCCAACGTCTTTTGGTCGCAACGTCATTTGTACGCCGCGACATTTGGACGCAGACCATTACGTACTCCGAATAGATACGTAAATTTTCCTTCGCGCTTTCTCCAGGCTTAGGACTGGCAGTACTTGTACTGGCGTGTTTAAAAGTTTTTTTTTTGTGTATTTTGTTTTATTCAAATTATTTCCATGTTGCAAAACATTCGGTCATTTTACTTCTAATTTTTTGTTTTATTTTAATTTTTTTGGTGGAGGTTTTTCAAATAGGTATATTATCTACACTTGGAATTGAAAGTTATGTGAAATTCCTCGTAGATATTCCATAATTGGACGATTTTTATAGTCAGCAACTATATTTTTTATGCGCTGTGCTGTGTCTTTATACACTTTCCTTTGTGGGACTATGTTGCCTACTATTAGTTGCTCTATTTTCACACAATTGAGGCTGTCCTCTTTTTTTAATGCTTTTATAAATCGCCAAATACATGGATGATTGGTGTTAAGTGTGGAGGCAAAGCTATTGTGCCATCCTTCTACCTCATTGTTTGTTCGTGGCAAATTTTCCTCCACCTTTGAATAAACATTCCACATGTTTATTGGAAATAGTGGTTGTCTTCGTCGTCGTCTGTCTAGACGACCTATCCAAGTATCTTCGAAATAATTGGTGACTGGTAATAAAATATTCTCATTATCAGTGTAAAACTCACTGTCTATTAATTCCTCGTAAGAAGCAATTACATGGTCCTCGGGTACGAACGCTAAAGCCGCTAGTTGTTTTAATTGCAAGGCAAAATCGGGATCGTTATTGTACCTTCGTTGTAATCCTGCTTTTTGGATATGTTTCCATATACGTTGGGTAAAGTGGAAAAAACAGCCACATAATGTAGCTTCTGGAAATTGACCTCGCACGGCATTAATAGCTGCTCTTTCAAAATCGACCATAACAGTAGTCGGTTGTAATCCTGGTTTCAACCTTTTAAGATTTTCAAATAATCGTGTATACGTGCCTTCAGTTTTGTTGGGGAGCAATGTATCCACCGTTGGGATTACATTATTGTATTGTACACCATGGATAGTATATACTTGCTGGAAAAACGGTAGAGCGACTTTAAAGGTGCCAGCCATATACCAATGTCTGCTATGCTCCATATACGATAAATTTCGCTCAGTGGAAAATAGCAGAATGCGATCTTCACCTGGACCACTGTCAAATAGAAGGAACGGTTCCCCTCTGCTGTCTTGTAGGTATTCATCTGGAATAACTAGCTCCATCAAACTTCTGGTAGTTGCCGGCTCACCTTCTTTTTGTTTTCTAATACGTTGTACTGTTCGCTTCATGGCTACCACCGAAGGTAATTGACCTGCTGCTGCACAAGATGTTCCTTCCACCACAATGGCAACACACCTTGAGTTGTAATTTGCAAATCTTCAGCTGCTGTTTTCATTTGATTTATGGCTCTCCTAGCTTCTATGTTAGCAGCATCAGCAACGTGATTGTGACTAGTACTTTTCACGACTTCTTCGTCCAACGTATGTACGCGACCGGGACACTTGGACTTGTTGAAATTAACGCATTTCCAAATTATCTTTTCACCGCTAATGCGTTCTTTTTTATGAATAAATCCGTCATACAGAAGCATATTGTTGCCTTTTGTACTTTTCACAAATTGAAGCACCATCCTTGCGACACGAGCAACGTAACGACTGTGAGTTATTTTGCAAGTCAGTTGCATTATATACACACTATTTTAAATACTCCTTAATGATGCTTATCAAATTTCTAATTATCTATAGAAAGGTAATTTGTACTTAACTACCTACCACATTAGATTTAAAGGGCTTCGATTACAGGATACCACATTTCTATTCAATTTAATTACGTAAGTGTAAGCGATTATTATTAATTTGGAATGACTTGTATTACTGTCCACATCTTGCTACACGAAAACCTTTAATTTTTTATTAAATAAACAATACCCCTATACATTAAATCTACGTCCGATGTGTCTGCGTCCAAATGTCGCCGCGTCCAAATGAAGTTGCGACCAAATATCGCTGCGTCCAAATGTCCGCGTCCTTTTGTCGAGCGTCCTAATTTCCGCGTCCATTTGTCGCGGATTCGATTAAAATACACAAACACTTAAAATTGAGGTTCATTAGTTAATACCGCATTTTCAACGGTTTGCGTATTTCAAATTGTCTTAGTATAATCTATTTTTTTGATTTGCCCCCTAGATTTGAGAGTTATTTTTTACAAAGTTGGTATAATATTTTTCACTAACGTCATATATGATTAATTTATTTTTACATGATTTACATATGTTACCTTTTTTTTAAGTATTAAAAATGAGGATTTTCTTAAATATCCGTTTCCATAGCAACGTGCACAGCAGTTTGAAAGTTTGCAATTGATTAATATTGTCACTTTAAAACCTTCAAAATCCCTCACAAATTAAATAACAAGATAATTTATATAAAAAAACACGTTTCACAGTTTGATAAATAATAAACTTCCTCGTGCAAAAGGTTTAATTGAAACGGGAAAAATATTTGATGTAAGTGATTTAAGTTCATATGAAATAATTTAATATATTAAATTAATATTTTGTCAGGTGTCTGTAGAGAGCATCAATACAATTTTGAACGCACGTGACGAACAGACAAATTTTTGCTAAATTAAACCGACTGACAACTACTAGTGACGATATATTCGAAAACTATGTTTTTCGCAAGGATTTACAGCCACTCATTTGGCAATATAATCTGAACATTTTACGATCGACAAACTTTTGGCCGACAGTCGCGAACATTTGGATTTTAAGGGTAGCAGATCAAGGTTATTCAAAATTATAAAATCGATGGGGTAAAAGTACAACATTTTTAATGGACGTAAATAACTATGTTAAAAAAACGTGTCGTTGAATTAAAAATCTTTTCTCAGGAAGTTCATCGAATTTCTAAATTCAAGTGAGAATGTGATATTCGTGTTTTTGGATGAAACGTGGATTTACCAAAATGGGAGTAATATTCGTCGTTGGGTACATGATACTGATTTGAAAAGTAATCCTCCCACAATTAAGTCTGAAAGCAAACAATATTACACTCAGGTTGCAAGTTTGGCTTCTTAGAGGGGTGCGACTACTTACTGGCCTCACAAAATAATTACCGTGACTATCACAAGACAATGATTGCAGAACTTTCACAAAATTTGATGGTTAATCAGTTAATTGCTGCTTTGGATAGATTGCAATCAAAATGTATGTTGGTAATGGACAATGCACCGGATCACTCGATGCAGTTGAACAAACAACTTTTTCTAGTAAGTAATCTCAAATGCAGGATTTGTTGATTAACCACAATGTGAAAATTAACAATTCAAGAAAAACACAATTGTGGGAGTTGATTAAACCATTTCGAGAACATCATACCAAACGTTTTGTAATTGACGACATTTTAAAAAAGCATGGTCATAAAGTCCTTCGTTTACCCCCATACCATTGTAAATACAATCCAATTGAGTTGGCATGGAGTTATTGCAAGACCTTCTATAATAAGCACATAAATTCGCAACCTAAATCAAAAGATAGGGTTGCAATTGTATGACGGCTTGCTCGTTCAAAATGTACGTCCGACATGTAGCAAGGTTATGACAAAACTAATGGGGTCAATTTCCGTTGAAAATATACCACCGTTTATTAGTTCTCTCGGGGAATCAGATTCAGATTCAGAACTTTCTTCTGAAAATGATGAACCTAATTTAGATGTAGAAATAATGGAGATGGAATAAGAACTTAAACTTAGACATTTTTGACTCAGAATCTCGACTCACGATTCAATTGGCAGTTATTAAATATTTTTAAACTACCTGAAGCACAGAAACGACAAAGCAGTGTAGTTTATTTACTTGTGTTTACATCTTAATATTGTTGAAAATAAACGTTTTTTAGTTGTATGAAATTATTTTGTGAAATTTATTGAAAATCTTTTATTTCAATTGAAAGACACCCCAGAATAAAAGTATGGGTAAGTTATAATACGGTGGAACCCTACTTCTTCACTCAAAATTCAACAGGATCCTTCTATTATTATTCAGTTATCCGTGGTTACTATTCATTTCAATTAAATGTGGCAACTGTTAAATTAATTTTGATATATAAACAGATTTGAGGTTTGTGAAAACCGTCTAATACTACCATATTTTTTTGGTGCGATAATAAAACACCCCAAATCTAGGGGGCAAATAAAAAAATAGATTATATAACAAAATATTATTAAATTAGTTGTTCTACTAATATTAACGTTTCTGCTGTTCACAATGAGCTGCATTATATACCTAGTTTTATTTCTGTTTAATTTGTTTATTGAGTAAAGACGAGTTTGTAGCGTTGAATTTTTTTGAACAGGACTATACTATTACAAAAAAAGGCCATAACTATTAAAAATATTACCATTTACTGAAGACCATAACTGCAATTGTTACACAAACGTTTAAATTTATATAAAAGATAAATAAAAATACACGATTTAGTACCCAAAAGAGAAGTATTTTAATTAAATGTGACAATCGTGAAAATTTACGTTTTCATAAACAACGCTCTTCCACATAGAATACACCTCAAAATAAGTCGATTTAACTAAACTTACTTTAGTTCAAAAATTGATAATAACCGAGCTACAAGGTGTCAAAGTTGAACGCATAAATCACATTTTCTTTAATATCTTTCGACTAATTCGAACTAACTTCACGAAATTTTGTATGCCACGATTATGTTGTATCTCGTAGATGGCGTCACAAGCGGCGATTAGGAGATCATGCAATCACTATAACTCGTTTGTGCCACAGTGTATGTCATTTTGGGGTTGATAAATCTTTTTCACTATCTTTTCCCGCTAAGAAAGGTTTCTTTATTGAAATCGCTAGAACAAACCCGTTTCGAGAAAAACGCATCTGAAACTAATGACGCATGTAAATTGTCAGAGTGAGCCGAAAGCTATTACAAGGAATTTCAATTCTTTGTTGAAGATTTTGGCAAACGTAAAAGATTTTTCCTTGGCTTTATGGTTCTACTTTCATATTTCTAAGGACAAAAAATAAGATAAAAGCAATTTTAACACAAAAATTAAACTGAAAACAAATTCAAATACAAAAATATGTCATAAACGCTGTTCAAATTGCCGCCGTTGTCACACGTGCAAAGATTTACACGACGCAGAAAATTAAAATTAACCCTTTGCGTAATTTCTTCATTATTTCGAAGATTATTTGCCGCATCCTGAATACGCTTCCGCAGTTGGTTCTCATTATCGACTGGAGTCATGTGAACCTCGGACTTAATATGTCCACATAAAAAAAAATCAAATGCATTTAAATCGGGAAAACGTGGTGGCCAATTCACAGGAGCATCGTTACCTCCACCTATCCATTCGTTTCGGTACTGTTAATTTTAGTAATTTCGAACAGGTAATGAAAAATGTGGTAGAGCCCCATCGATCATGAACCACATATATCTCCGAACTTGTAGAGTTAAATCCTCCAGTAAACCTAGCATGGTATTTTGAAGATGTTGCAAGTACATTTCAACGGTTAATCTTTGCGGTAAAATGATAGGACCAAGAACAATATTTCTTATTTACCCTGCCCACACATTAATTTTAAAGTCATGTTAGTTAGCCCTCTTCTCGTGAAACACGCTTCGTCGGTGCACAAAACGTTTTTTGGAAAGTTACAATCAATTACTCTTTGCACATTGAGAAATCGAACTTCAGGATCATGAGGTAAGATGTCTTGAACTTTTGTGGTATGGATATAACAGCTGTTCTCTAAGTGTTCTATTAATGGTAGTTTTGGACACAGTTATTTCTCTGCTTAATCGTTTTGTACTTAGCTCCAGATGTTCTCCAATACGTTCTAAAATATCTTCTTAAATTTCAGGAATTCTTACAGAACGCGGCCTAATAATGATTATTTAATTTTGAAATATTTTTTTTATTGTATATCTTTCATAATCAGCGGTTTCAGAAGCTAAGCGACCAGTTTCTGGAAGACGTCCCTCCACTGCAGCAAACGTTGGATGACTTGGTGTATGACGATTTGGAAACCTTTCAGAGTAAACCCTGACACACTCTCGGTTATTTCCTTCAAAATCCAATAACATATCGGTATATTCTGCATTGGTATATTGTCCGGCCATGATGAAAATTTAGATAGAAAATTTCAAGTTTTTTAAATTATTAATTATTAGGGAAATTTAATAGTAAAAGTTACTTAAATGTGACAGTTGTGTTAGTGAAACCATGGCAATACACCAATGTAGAATATACCGATATGTTATTGGGTTTTGGATATTGTCATGGAAAAACCGAGAGTGTGTCAGAGTTTACAATGTGTCAAACAAGGAAAAACCCCTTAAGTTTACCAAAATTTCAAAGAAAAATAATAACTTTCGACTCACTTTGACAATTTACAAGCGCCATCAGCGTCAGATGCGTTTTTCTCGGAAAGGGTTGCTTCTAGAGACTTCAATAAAGTATACCTTTCTTAACTGGAAAAGATAGGGGAAAAGTGATTTTAAGGTCTCCTAATCGTCGTTTGTAACGTGGAAGGTAAGTTTAGTTAAATCGACTTATTTTGGGATGTACTCTATGTGGATCGACCTTTCCGGTACTCCTTGTATATTAAACTGTTCAACTGCTTCCAAACTAATATTTTCTAGAAAAATTTTTACTCATGGGGTTAACTGTGAATTTTACCCAGTGATTAAGGCCCCTAAACACGTGTTCATCGTAGGAAGTAAATTAATTAAAGTTTTCTTCAGACGCATAAAACTGAATTTTGAGGAACAAAATTCCACAAAGACATCGTTAGAATAGGTGTCGATTTATTAGTAGCACAGATTTCATTTGTGTCTTTTCAAGAATTTCAACATCAATAGAATAGATACGTAAGATTCACAATATTTTGTGAAGTCTGCCCTTTCATTGTGCGTTATACATCAAGCAAACCAGAATTTTCGAATAAAATTTTTCACGCGTTTGTTAGATATAGGTATCCGCCCTCGAAAAAATTAGACCTGGGACCCTATTCTTCAATTTTTTTCGCATACGACATATTAACATGTCGAATGGAAGTTTCAGTTTTATACTCTTCAAATTTCCATGCGAAAGTTATCGTATACTGTGTGCTCGATTTTAAGTCGACCGCATGTTGGCAGGCGACATTTGCATTTTCGCATACGTCATGTCCACATTTCGGTTGACATAACCAAAGTTTTCGTGTAAAAAATTTAAATTAACAAACATGAACCGACTCTTGTTTGTTGCAAGAAAACGAAAATGCTGTAAGACGTAATCAACTTTACTGAAGAATGGTCGCTTTTGATATGCCCAAAAATCAATTATTAGATATTTTCGATTATCAAAATCTTTAGTACGGGACTTAATTCTAAGAGTGTTAGGTACATATCTGCAACAACACGTAGGTCACCTATTGATATGCAGATAGAGCTATTATGTACGTAGCTTATTCAAACATACAAGGAACCAATCAATTTACCTCAGATATTGTTGGCATTAAATTTCTTCGCAGCAGGCTCATACCAGTTACCCGTTGGGAGTAATATTTATTTAAGCGTAAAACAATCGTCGGTTAGTCGGTCCCTAGCTAAAGTGGTTGAAGCACTAAACCAGCGAGACATTTTTCAGAGTGGGTATCATTTCCACGAAATCTTGCCGAATTAAGGAGAATTAGGACAGGGTAACTTTTTATGTGTACTCACGCAATACTCATATGATTTTAAAATACTTATCTTTTTTGGGGTTTTTTAATGGTGTATTTTAAATTATACAATCTAAACGTTTCGAAAACACTTACAGTTATCTTCGTCAGAAGTAATATTTGTTAAAAATTGTTAAAGATGTAAACAATCTTGTCAAAGTCGAAAAATTAATTTTTCAACTTGTGAGTGCGTGAGTGTGTGAGCGTGTGAACGTGTGAGTGTGTGAGTGTGTGAGTGTGTGAGTGTGTGAATGTGTGAGTGTGTGAGTGAGTGTGTGAATGTGTGTGTGAATGTGTGAGTGTGTGATGTGTGAGTGTGTGAGTGTGTGAGTGTGTGTAGTGTGAGGTGTGTGAGTGTGTGAGTGTGTGAGTGTGTGAGTGTGTGAGTGAGTGTGTGAGTGTGTGAGTGTGTGAGTGTGTGAGTGTGTGAGTGTGTGAGTGTGTGAGTGTGTGAGTGTGTGAGTGTGTGAGTGTGTGTGTGAGTGTGTGAGTGTGTGAGTGGTGTGAGTGTGTGAGTGTGTGAGTGTGTGAGTGTGAGTGTGAGGTGTGGTGTGAGTGTGATGTGTGAGTGTGTGAGGTGTGAGTGTGAGTGTGTGAGTGTGGTGGTGAGTGGTGTGGGTGTGAGTGTGTGAGTGTGTGAGTGTGATGTGTGTGAGTGTGGTGTAGTGTGAGTGTGTGAGTGTGTGGAGTGTGTGATGTGTGAGTGTGAGTGTGTGAGTGTGTGAGTGTGTGAGTGTGTGAGTGTGTGAGTGAGTGTGTGAGTGTGAGTGTGTGAGTGTGTGTGTGTGAGTGTGTGAGTGTGTGAGTGTGAGTGTGTGAGTGTGTGTGAGTGTGAGTGTGTGAGTGTGTGAGTGTGTGAGTGTGTGAGTGTGGATGTGTGGTGAGTGTGGTGTGTGAGTGTGTGAGTGAGTGTGTGAGTGTGTGAGTGTGTGAGTGTGTGAGTGAGTGGTGATGTGAGTGTGTGAGTGTGAGTGTGGTGTGATGGTGTGAGTGTGTGAGTGTGAGTGTGGTGTAGTGTGTGAGTGTGTGAGTGTGAGTGTGAGTGTGTGAGTGTGTGAGTGTGAGTGTGTGAGTGTGTGGAGTGTGTGAGTGTGTGAGTGTGTGAGTGTGTGTGTGGTGTGAGGTGTAGTGTGTGATGTGTGAGTGTGAGTGTGTGAGTGTGTGAGTGTGGAGTGTGTGAGTGTGTGTGATGTGAGTGTGTGAGTGTGTGAGTGTGGTGTGTGAGTGTGAGTGTGAGTGTGTGATGTGTGTGTAGTGTGTGTGAGTGTGTGAGTGTGGAGTGTGTGAGTGTGTGTGTGTGGGTGTGAGTGTGATGTGTGAGTGTGAGTGTGTGAGTGTGTGAGTGTGAGTGTGTGAGTGTGTGGTGAGTGTGTGTGTGAGTGTGTGAGTGTGTGAGTGTGTGGAGTGTGAGTGTGTGAGTGTGTGGTGTGGTGTGAGTGTGTGAGTGTGAGTGTGTGAGTGTGTGAGTGTGGAGTGGTGTGTGAGGTGTGTGAGTGTGTGAGTGTGTGATGTGGGTGTGTGGTGTGAGTGTGTGAGTGTGTGGTGTGTGGTGTGTGGGTGGTGGTGTGAGTGTGTGATGTGTGTGAGTGTGGTGTGTGTGTGGTGTGTGAGTGTGTGAGTGTGTGAGTGTGGTGTGTGTTGTGAGTGTGAGTGTGTGAGTGTGTGAGTGTGGTGTGTAGTGTGGTGTGTGAGTGTGTGAGTGTGTGAGTGTGGAGTGTGGTGTGTGAGTGTGAGTGTGAGTGGTGGGTGTGTGTGGTGTGGTGTGTGAGTGTGTGAGTGAGTGTGAGTAGTGGTGTGTGGAGTGTGTGAGTGTGTTGAGTGTGTGTGTGTGTGATGTGTGAGTGTGAGTGTGTAGTGTGTGTGTGTGAGTGTGTGAGTGTGTGAGTGTGTGGTGTGTGAGGTGTGAGTGTGGTGTGTGATGTGTGAGTGTGTGTGTGTGATGTGTGTGTGTGTGTGAGTGTGGGTGAGTGGAGTGTGGGTGTGTGTGTGTGAGTGTGTGTGGAGTGTGAGTGTGAGTGTGTGAGTGTGTGAGTGTGAGTGTGTGAATGTGTGAGTGTGAGTGTGAGTGTGTGAGTTAGTGTGTGTGTGTGAGTGTGTGAGTGTGTGAGTGTGTGAGTGTGGTGAGTGTGAGTGTGTGAGTGTGTGAGTGTGTGATGTGGTGTGAGTGTGGTGAGTGTGAGTGTGTGAGTGTGAGTGTGTGTGTGAGTGTGTGAGTGTGTGTGTGTGTGATGTAGTGTGAGTGTGTGAGTGTGTGAGTGTGTGAGTGTGAGTGTGAGTATGTGTGTGGGGTGTGTGAGTGTGTGTGGGTGTGAGTGTGTGTGTGTGGTGGTGAGTGTGTGAGTGTGGGTGTGTGGTGTGTGTGGTGTGTGTGAGTGTGGGGTGGGTGTGGTGTGTGTGTGAGGTGGTGAGTGGTGTGGTGTGTACGTGTGTGTGTGGTGTGTGGTGGATGTGTGATGTGTGTGTGGTGTGTGTGTGGGTGTGTGTGTGGTGTGTGGGTGTGGGTGTAGTGTGGTTGGTGTGAGTGTGTGTGTGTGTGTGTGTGTGTGGTGTGAGTGTGAGTGTGTGAGTGTGTGTGTGTGTGGGTGAGTGTGTGGTGTGTAGTGGGTGTGTGGTGTGATGGGTGTGTAAGTGTGTGAGTGTGTGAGTGTGTGAGTGTGTGTGTGTGTGTGTGTGTGGGTGTGTGAGTGTGTGAGTGTGTGAGTGTGTGATGTGTGTGTGTGTGTGTGTGTGAGTGTGAGAGTGTGTGAGTGTGTGAGTGTGGTGTGGTGTGTGGTGTGGGTGTGTGAGTGGTGTGTAGTGTGTGTGAGTGTGAGTGTGTGATGTGTGTGTGAGTGTGTGAGTGTGTGGTGTGTGGTGTGTGGTGTGTGTGAGTGTGAGTGTGTGTGTGTGGAGTGTGTGGTGTGAGTGTGTGAGTGTGAGTGGTGTGTGGTGTGTGAGTGTGTGTGTGATGTGTGGAGTGTGTGAGTGTGTGAGGTGTGTGAGTTGTGAGTGTGTGATGTGTGTGAGTGTGTGAGTGTGTGAGTGTGTTGAGTGTGAGTGTGGTGTGGGTGTGTGAGTGTGGTGTGGGTAGTGTGATGTGTGTG
>JARFJB010001883.1:9955000-10095000 GCA_036346205.1 Vesta saturnalis
CGTGAACAATATTTGTCATTTTCACAAATGTCATCAGAATTGATATGTCAAATTGAAGTTTGCTAATAAAGAGTTAAGAGTTTGTGTTTTTTGAATAGAAAACTGCCTTTCACCCATTCAGAAAAGTGTGATATGTTAGAATGTTACATCGTTTGCCAAGAAAACAGTTATCGAGCGCGTGAGCGTTACAGTGATTTGTTTCCTACGCGTCATTTGCCGGATAGAAGATACTTTTTAGTTTTGTATCGTAAATTTAGATCTAATTCGAGCGTGTTTAAGAAATCTAGATCTAATAAACAATGTATGGTTAGTGAAGAAACTGAAATTAATGTGTTAGCTTATTTTGAAGCACATCCCAACAACTCAATTAATGATTTAGTGCAAGAAAATGGACTATGTTTGGGTTCCATCCACAATATTCCAAAAAAGTATAAGTTTGTGCCGTATAAGTTCCGACCTACACAAACACTGGTACCAGGAGATCAAGAAAGACGCGTTCAGTTTGGTCACTGGTTTATTAATCAAATGAGAACCAATAATGATTTTTGGAGCTCAATTCTACGGAGTGACGAATTAACTTTTTCTAATAGAGGCATGTTCAACAGGAAAAGCAGCCATTTTTGGAGTCGAGAAAATCCGATGCTCTACCGATCTTGTAACCCGCAGAGACGCTTCAATATTAATGTTTGGTGCGGTTTAATTGGCTCGATAATTGTTGGTCCAGTATTTTATCAGGGTGCGTTAACTGGTGAGCGGTACGCCGAAATGTTGACTGCCACACTCCAAGACTTCTTGGATGATGTAAATTTAATGGATAGGCAGAACATTCATTTCCAACAAGACGGAGCTCCTCCCCATAACGTTCGTCAGATAGATACAATATTAAACAATTTTTTTGATGACAGTTATTTATCAACTAATGGGCCTATCCGTATGCCTCCTCGATCACCTGACATTACTCCAATGGATTTTTTCTTTTGGGGATATGTGAAGAGTGTGGTGTACAACAGGCGATATGATAACCTTGAGGATCTCCAGCAAAGCATCGTTCACGCCATCAATAATATTGATGGTAAATCCATTGCTAAGGCTACTAAAAGTGTCTTCAAGCGGGCCCAGAAATGCTTGGAGCAAGAGGGTGATGTTTTCGAAGATCTAATCTGAGTTTTGTTTTGTTTTGTTGTTCCTTATTATTATTATCACTTAGAATAAAGAATCCTGTTTCAATTGTCTTATATTCTATTCATTTTCTGCTCTATGGTAATACAGAAAAAATAGTTGACACAGCCACCTTGATGAATTTGGTAAATGATCAATAACTTTGTCATTTTTGACATTAGGGTGAAATGTCATAGGAACTTATTCGTTCAGAATTTAATTTTCTATCGACTAAGGATATTGCATATTATATAACGCTTTTACCTTCGGTGGACGGTTAGTTATTATCAAAGCGGTGAACTGTGGTTGGACTATCGCGGTATAATCGGGTTACTCGAGCGCCAATCTAGGTAACTGGTTATATAGAGGCCTAGATTCCTCTTCGCGGAGAATTAAATGGGTAAAAGCGGTCCAAGTAGCGTCAGTGAAGACGTCGGCCTACCAGGGTTCCGGAAGATTTAAATCGGTGCCGGTATTTAAAACTTGTGTCGTTGTTGAGTCAGAAATGCGCGGTCTCGGTATTGTGACTCCAAAATAAATTCAATTACCAAAAAAAAAATAAAACTCCTAATACGGAGGTCGGAAGCCAATGTTTTCAGTGTCGGATAAATAATAAAAAAAATAATTTTATAAGTTGGAAATTAAAATCCAGGACGATTCGTCAAATAAAAAAAAATATAAACCAAACTCTCGGTCAAATTAATTTTGTTATCGCGGGTAAGTAAAAAAAATTAAATTAATATGTCTCGGTACAAAAATAATACAATAAAAATTGGTGGTTACGGTGCGAGGACTCAGCCTCTAATTTATTCGGGCAGCTGAAAAAAACCACACTACAGTGCTTGGCGATATCACTCAATAAAATAACCCTTCGCCAACGGTGGCGGAAAAAAATAATACCTAAATTCCTAAAATAAAAAAAAATATATATGACTGCCAACGGCGACGGAAAACCAAAACTAAATTCGTAAAAGATTTATAAAATAAAAATGGTGTTTGTCTAAACAGGCTATAAAATAATAAACTAATTTGCCCTTATACTCTGTTTGAGACGGCGTATCGGTTTAATTAAAATAAATGTTATATTTTGACACCGTAAATAACAAATCGTACAAGATCCAAAATTATCAAACAAAATTAAAAAAAACAATATTGGTAGTTAATAATTGGCTACTTGCTGTTAATAGAAAATTGTTCTAGTCGATATTGAATTAATAAGTATAGTAGGTGCAATATTTGTATCACCCGGTATATACACGGGTATCGGCTTGTGACGGAAAACTATAACTGAATTAAAAAAATAGAATATAAACACAATGTGTTTGTTAGACACTACTAAAGGCGGTTATATGAAACAAAATTATCGAGCAATTTATTCTTTAAATGCTAACATAAAAGAGAAAAAAAAATCCGGATTACAAAAAAATTTCCCAAAATTAAAGTGCAATCGGTGACGGAGACCTTGAATCAATAAAATGAATAATAAAATTCCTGATCTTATCGGATAATTGCACACATGCAAATACAATGTTAGTTAAATGTATTCCCCATAATATTATGTCTACTAATATAAGGTTTAATATTTGTATCTAATAAAAAAATAGTGAACAGTATTTGTCAATACATTGACGGTAATTATTATAGGTAAATTAAATTAATATTTATACTCAATAACTTACTCTTATAGATCAGGGCACCACACGCACTTCACCAAAGTCGTATATCTATACATAATAATACTATTCAAGTTTTGGAATAGTCCGAAACATGTTGCGTTTGACGTATTAGATAAGAAAATAAGAAAATTTTAATCTGAAATATTTCTATGTGAAATGGAAATGTTTATATTTTATAAATTGTGAATTTATGAATTATCATGAAAATCACAAGTATACCGGGCGGTTAATACATCATTATTTAACAACTTATACGGTTGTTCGGTAATGGAAATTATAGTTTCATTACAATTGGGTGTCATTTAAAAAAATGGAAATTTTTGACATAACTCGCGAACACGATGTTCAATTTTCATTTTGATTTCACCATCGTAACGAGCGGAAAAAATGCTACTTCTTTGCCCATTTAACCGACTTCGTAGCACCAATAATAACGAAGATAGTAATGGTGCCGACTTAACTTGAAAACCCTGTATATATATATATATATATATATATATATATATATATATATATATATATATATATATATATATATATATACAGGGTTTTCATAAACTCGCACGCCAATATCTCGAAAACGAATAGAAATATTTAATTTCTGTAAAAAGTAATCAATGTATGGGGTCAAGTAGATATTTTTCAAAGTTTAAAAAATTCGACGCCTGCTAAGAGCTAAGCGTCGCGACGCGTCGAAAATATAAATCGATTTCATTGACTTTGAAGTTATGCTCATGCGAAAGAACATGTTATTTATAAACTTTTTCGTTATTTACTCGAACTTATTTATTTTACTCATTTCTGAGTTAAACTAATAAACAAAATTATTATTGCAATAACTACATGATAAAACAAATTAAAAATTTTGATCAAAATTATGTCCATCTATTTTATTTTATTTTACTTGTTTCTGAGTTATGTCGGTTTATAGTAAACGTTTCTTGATTGACAAAAAATGCGATTACGGATGATTTTTATAAGAATGTCATGAATAATCAGTTTCTGTGGCAACCATTGTTATCGCAATTTTTTTAAGTGCAATTACAAGTGACAGATGTTGCTATTGCTGTGTCACAGATATTGTCACATTTTGTCATAAGAAATATTCAAATTTGTTCGATTTAAACAAAACTAACAATAATTGTATGAAAATGGTTCACTTTAGCAATGAGGAAAAAGGAGACATGTTACTGGTGTTTGGAGAACGCAGGTCCAATTGTAGAAAGCAAAAAGAGTTTACGCACAGCGTTATCCGCATAGAAGAGTCCCCAATGCAAAAACTTTTCCAAGTTTATGTTATAACTTAAGAGAATATGGCAGCTTCGTAAAACCTAAGAGAAACAGAAAAAAGACGACTACAAATGATCAAAATACTGCTGCTGTAATTCAGCAGGTTGAGAATAACCCCAAGAAATCCCTATCAAAAATAAAAGAAAATACCGGTGTTTCCGTAAGTTCATAGTGGAGAATTCTACATAGAAACTCTTTTCGCCCTTACAAAACTAAACTAGTGCATAAATTAGAACCAGGTGATACCGCTAGAAGATGCAAATTTTCTCTTGAAAATTCTACGGAGCGACGAAACAGGTAATCAGCAAATTTTTGGCATCAATGTTTGGTGCGGCATATTAAACGGATTCCTTATTGGACCTCACTTTTACAAGGGCACTTGAAATGCAGACCGCTATTTAAGATTTCTACAAACTACACTTCCGGAACTGTTAGAGGAAGTTCCTTTTGAGACTAGAATGAATTTGTGGCTACAGCAGGATGGAGCGCCTGCACATAATGCCGAAATTGTAACAGAGAATATCCCACTAGATGGTTAGGTACTAATGGACCGATAAGGTGGCCGGAGAGGTCCCCGGACATTACACCACCCGATTATTTTCTTTGGGGCCACGTAAAGGACATTGTATATGAAGAACCTATCGAAGATATAAGTGATGTTATTAACAAAATTAGTGCAGCGTGTGCTGCTATTACAAGAAGGACGCTCCTACAAGTGACCCAAGCTCATCTGTTGAAAGTGTTTTAGTTGTATTCGAGCAGATGGACATAATTTTGAACAAAATTTTTAATTTGTTATATCATGTAGTTAAATGCAATAATAATTTTGTTTATTAATTTAACTCAGAAATGAGTAAAATAAATAAGTTAATGCAATCGATTTATATTTTCGACGCGCCGCGACGCTTAGCTCTTAGTAGGCGTCGAATTTTTTAACTTTGAAAATATCTACTTGACCCCATACATTGATCATTTTTTACAGAAATTAAATATTTCTATTCGTTTTCGAGATATTGGCGTGCGGAGTTTTAAGTGATAAACACTGTATATATATATATATATATATATATATATATATATATATATATATATATATATATATATATATATCGCATGTAACTTATTGCGCAGGTGTATTGCGCTTAAGCTCTTCGCGCATTATTGGAATCCATATGGGTTTCATTTCCACACTAGCTTGGCTTATTGGACCTTCTACTAGTGCGATGTATGTGCCTTTTTTGAGTTTCCGACGAGTTGTGTTCTCGTCCTGTGTCATTGTTTGTATGTTATCCCATTGGATGCGGAGGTCTTCGTTCCAGACATGTTCAGCGATTCTAGATTTTTATGTTTCGCCCTTGCGGACGTTGCTCTTATGTTCCTGTGATCTCACTTTGAGTGGTCTACTGCTCTCTTCTATGTGTACTCTGCCGCATTCGCATGGTAAGTTATATACACAGTTCTTGGAATTCTGACCTTCATTGTGTGGTATTGGTTAGTATTCCCCTGAGCGTTTTGGTCGATTTTAAGGCAGTACGTATCTTGTATTTGCTGCATATCCTTCGTATTTTGTGTGAAGTACCTTGTATATATGGAATTATCGCTGTATATTTTGGTTCTTCTTTTTCGGTTGCCCTTTCCCTGTTTAGGTTAGGTGTTAGATCCGCGTAGGCATTTTCTTTGAGTGTTTTAGTAATATTTTCTTTTTCTTTGTTCAGGTATGTCCTCTTATTCTGAGCATATTGTTTTCGCTCTATCGTACAAGCACTTTGCCACATCTAACTTCACGTTATTGTGGTGATTGGAGTTGTAGTGTAGGTACCTCCCCGTCTGGGTAAGTTTCCTGTATACACTTGTCGTGAAAGTGTTGTCATTCCTGTGTACAAGTACATCCAGGACTGCAGTTTTTGTTCCGACTCCAATTCCATTGTGAATTATAAGAAGGGTGCACGGCTTTTTAGATGATCTAGGAATTCATCTAGCTTATGCTTTCCGTGTTGCCAAACTACGAAAGTATCGTCCACGTATCTAAGCCACATCCTTGGTTTCTCTGTGAAGTCGGATATTGCTTGGTCTTCAAAGTCTTCCATGTATATGTTGCTTACTATGGGTGATAGCGGGGAACCCATCACCATCCTAAACTCTTGTTGGTAAAATTTGACTTCTACCTGGAAATATGTAGGTCTAATGCATATTATCAGATGTTCCATTATTGTGTTCACCGAGAGCTGCGTGCATTCGTCTAACGTTTCACCCTTTTCCAGCTTGTACCTTATGACAGTTAATGCCTTATCGGCGGGCACATTTGTAAATAGGCTCACAATGTCGAAGTTTACTAGTATTTCTTCGTGGTCTGGTTGGAAGTTTCTGATGGTTTTCACGAAGTGCTGAGTATTCTTGACCATAGACTCGATTTTTCCTGATCAGGGCGTGATGATGCCTATCAGATAGTGTGCTAGTGGGTGACATTGTGAATTTCTCGACCTCACAATTGGTCTCAGAGGAATTGCTGCTTATGAATCTTTTGTAGGCGGTACAGATGCGGAGGTTTGCTGTAGTGTGGAGTAAGTCTAGTTCTTTGGTAGTCAGAGACCCCCCACCCCCTTATGTTTTGCCAGTGTCAGGTACATCCGTCTTTCGATTGATGATGTGGGGTCTTTTGGTATTTGTTTGTACTCGCCCCCGTCCAGTAGTTCTTGGATCTTATTGTTGTAAGTGTCCAAATCCATTACCACAGTCGCGTTTCCTTTGTCTTGCGGGAGAATTTTGATCGTTGGGTCAATCTTAAGGGAAATGGTCGCTGTCTTTTCCAGGTTAGAGAGGAAAGGTTTAATTCACCTAGATGAATCTAAGACTGATTCAACCTTACTTCTGTATTCTTCGGCTTCTTCAGGATCTAGTTTCCTAGCTGTTGCTTCAACTGCGGTTATTAAATCTACTTTCGGAAAAGACCTCGGTGTTATCGTATAGTTCAAGCCTTTGTCCAGAACCTTAGTTTCGTTCTCGTTCAACTGTCGTTTAGAGATGTTTATGACAGTGTTTTTGCGATTGAAGTTGGTTTAGTTCTCCTTCATTAGCTTTTCGAATGTCTTCTGCTGAATTTCCTTGTGCATTGCCTTGGTCTTCGAATATTTACTTCTGGTAGCCGTATTTATCCTATCAAAGTCTTGTTTGTTCCCTCGATTTCGTAAGGAACAAGTGTGTATATAACTTACCATTCGAATGCGGCACAGCATACATAGGAGAGAGTAGTAGACCACTCAAAGTGAGAACACAGGAACAACCTCCGCAAGGGAGAAATAGAAAAATATATAATCGCTGAACATGTCTGGAACGAAGACCACTGCATCCAATGGGATATAGATAGTGGCAAAGGACGAGAACACAACTCGGTGGAAACTCAAAGAAGCCACATACATCGCACTAGCAGAGTTCTAAAAAATATATATTGGATTACTCAGTGGCTTAGCGGTAAAGGTGTCAGACTAGTAAGTGAAAGGTGCCAAGTTCGAATCTGAGAGTAGTCAAGTGCTTAGACGAAAAATCGTAACATATGAATTCGACTCAAGTGCGAAAACAGTCCGTTTCCGAAACGTCGCGCTCAAAAAGCAAAAAATGTGGAAATATGCCGATCAATTCAACTAATATGAAACCACAGCTACAAACACTTATAATACAGGATTATTGTTTTTGTCTTTACAATGTTACCTAATTTCGCAATAAATCCATTATAACAGAGGTTCCATGATTATCTTAAAAAAATTGTTATTAAAATTATTTCATTACTTTTAATTTCCATTTTGTAGGTTGTAAGGTCGTATCGTGTTTTCACACCAGATTTTTCTAAATGCGTAATTTGGGGACGCTTTCAGTGCACTAATATTTATTTTAGGTTCGGTTGCGGCAAAACACCATTCGCTAGAAATGTACACAACGTTTCTATATGACTGTTTTAAATAGATAATTGTGTCTAAATATTCCATTTTCACAAACCGCCTTGTTACAACGACACAAGGTAGTTTTTTTGGCCTAAATATATAACTTATGTAGTTCTCGAAACTAAATCCAAAACTAATAGTAATTTTGTAAATTATGACTATTATTTACAGTATTTTAGTCGCGCATGTCATTTTTTGTTAAAAAACAGAATATTCTCACAAAAAATCTAAATTAATGAATAAGCGATCCGTCGGAATCGGTTCTTTTATTTTCACTTTTAAAGAATGCAATTTAGATAAAACTACATTTGAATCAATTCTACCTGAACACTCGTTGCAAAAACCTACACATTTTATCCCAAAAACTGAATATTAATGTTTTTAACTATATATCAAAATTAAAACCTAACTAATTAATATTTGCTAGATTTTTAGTTCAATTTACATGCTTGATCTTAAATTTGATAACCTCTTTTAACTCTTTAGAAAAAACTAAAGTACGTTGAATCGTTCTTAATGAACAGAACCGTTTTGTTAAACATTTCAGAAGACATAGATCTACAAAACTAGAAATTTGTTATCTTTACGGTTATTAAACTTGACTTCTGTTGAGATACTTCTTGAATTGAAAACGAAAACTACTTTCGATTCATTAATTAAAAACAAAACTTATCTTTTAAGAAACCATCGGAAATTAGTGACGTTTATGGTATTTACGACTTTGATAATATTGACTATTATAGAAACTTGAGGATTCGTTGATTTTGCCAAAAAGGAATTAATTGGATAAAATAAGATGCTTTGGTGTAGTAAACGATATATATATATATATATATATATATATATATATATATATATATATATATATATATATATATATATATATATATATATATATATATATATATATATATATATATATATAAATAAATGCAGCTTAAAATATACTGCAGTTTGATAACAAATGGTGCTATATATTTTAAGTAATCTATTACCTGTCCATGTAGTAATACGGCGTTCGAGAATTTCGAGCATGTTATTGTTAAGGAACTTAGAGTATTTCGTAGTTTTGCTTCGTTCAATTGCTCAACAAATGTTGTGTCATTCCTATGCTTAAAATAATTCTTAAATTGATTGCCTACGATTAATTAAAAATTTTTTATTGGTCATTTATTAGTACTAAAATTACGTAAATATTTTCGGTATGTGTATACTATAAACATTCTAACATGTCTTCTAATAGGATACTTAATAATTTAATTGGTATTTCCTACTGATTATTGTTTTTACATTCGCATTTTTTAATGTTATACTATAATCAATTAGTCTTCGGAAAGTATTTGGAGAAAATTGTAAACAAACCCTGCCTTAGGCTCTTCCAATGCCTTGATTTGGTATTCATTTTATTATTTCCTTGAAGCTGTGAGGCATTTTCAAGGCAATTTAGGTAGTCACTTCCTTTCTCGGATTTAGTCTTTGTGATTTACTTACTGGTTTATCAAAATAAAGATTATTATTTCACTGCTATTGTCACATAATTATGATCTAGTACCAAATTATTTTAAGGGAGATTTGTTTTTGAAAAATGATTGTTTAGCATTCCTTCCATATTTCGCAGTAAAGAAATATATTCAATATTTTCAATTAAACTGTTTTAATTTTGATTACACGTTTCTTGCCAATTAGAGCATAATCTCTTGCATGGTTAATACCTACTGACAAAGTTTAAGTAATCATTTAGTAAATTTGTGTTGTTAGAGTTTAATTAATTATTCTTTTTTAACTTTACGGTTAGTTCATTTAGCTAATTCATTATTTCATTCCTTTTAGAATCTCCATAACTAATTACTAATTTTGCAATTATAACAGTTTTGGTGGTCATTAATTTAAATATTGGTATAAGGAAAGACGTCCTAAACACCAACTTGTTATTTATTATTAACCTAAACTATCATGCCAGAACAAGGTATTAGCAAATTAGTGAAAGCACACATTTAATGGTTTCAAAGAAAAAGTTAGTGATTTATAACACGTTTATACACACATTTACGATCAACGGTTAACATCTAAAATGTTGCATTAGTAACGCCTGGTTAATATTTTGGAGAATAGTATATATTATGACAATATTTCATGAAAATGTTAAAACGTAGATTTGCTTTTAACAACTAAATAATGATAAATACAAAGAGAATGTAATTTCCGTCTTTGTTTTATATTAAGCCATGCAAATTCTTTTAGCTTACTGGAAACGTAATTCTGACGACCAAAACCGAAAATGAAACGGAAACAATTAATTTGCATAGTTTGTGTGCGTTAGACGGTAGACGTATACAGGGTAGATCCTTATACCGTGTCTTAATAACTACACTGTGACAATACCAATCAATCATGTAAATTTTTTTTGCCTGAAATCACAGGTGGGCTCTACATGGGTATAAAGATTTTAACTTACCATAAGATTTTCGAACACATGCTGACGAAATCAAAGTTACATTACTAGCCAAAGTATCAGATTCTGCGCCAAACTATCTAAAGGGATAGAAATATTATGAATATTTAAATTTAGGCCAAAGGGCAACGCCAAGTAATACCCTCAACCGATTTCTTCAGATTAATGGACAAATTATCGCCCTTAGAGTAAGTTTTGTTTATTTAGCACATTGTTACGCGATAATTGTAACTAGACTAAGCTTAAGTCTAACTAACAATTTTTCTTTAGTCTGCGACCAAAGCCACCTTTAAATCCTTGCGAATTTCTTCATTTCGTACATACCACGGGACAATAACAATGCTTTGTAGTATTTTATTTTCAAATATTTGTATCATTAGCCATTGACTTTCTTGGTATATCCCCATAGTTCAGCTCCGCACGTCCAAGTCGGTATTAGCACTTGTTTGTATAGTAACAGTTTATTATGTATCGATAACTCAGAATGCCTCCCGATTAGCGAATACATTTTCCTAAACTTCAAGTTGAGTTTTTCTCTTTTCCTTTTAACGTCGTCTGTCCACTTCAGTTTCGCATGTAGAGTCATCATACACTCCAGCTAATATTTCTTTTATTTCTGTGTAGCTCCCTTCATGCTTAACTCTGAACTTTGAACTTATTCGTTCACAACAAAAACTTATAATAATTCTCTGTAACTGCTCCACAAAACTCTAGTATTCGAATAAAATTATATTCAACTATTGTACTTGCTGGTTTTGAACGTTGTGTGTTTGTGTGTTTGAATGTTTGTGTGTTTGTGTGCTTGTGAGTTTGTGTGTTTGTGTGTGTTTGTGTGTTTGTGTGTTTGTGTTTGTGTGTTTCTGTGTTTGAATGTTTGTGTGTTTGAGTGTTTGTGTGTTTGAGTGTTTGTGTGTTTGTGTGTTTGTGTGTTTGTGTGTTTGTGTGTTTGTGTGTTTGTTGGTGTTGTATGTGTGTTTGTGTGTTTGTGTGTGTTGTATGTGATGTGTTTGTGTGTTTGTGTTGTTTGTGTGTTTGTGTGTTTGTGTTTTTGTGTGTTTGTGTGTTTGTGTTTTTGTGTTTGTGTGTTTGTGTGTTTGTGTGTTTGTGTGTTGTGTGTGTTTTGTGTGTTGTGTTGTTGTGATTGTTTGTGTGTTTGTGTTTTGTGTTTTGTTGTTGTGTTGTGTTGTGTTTGTGTGTTTGATGTGTTGTGTGTTTGTAGTGTGTGTGTTTGTGTGTTGTGTTTGTGTGTTGTGTGTTGTTGTGTTTGTGTGTTTGTGTGTTTTGTTGTGTTGTTGTATGTTCGTGTGTTGTGTGTGTTTTGTGTTTGTGTAGTTTTGATTAGTGTGTTAGTGTTATGTGTTTGTGTGTATATTGTGTGTTTGTGTGTTTGTGTGTTTGTGTGTTATGTGTGTTTGTGTGTTTGTGATTATTGTGTGTTTGTGTGTTTGTGTGTTTGTGTGTTTTGTGTTTGTGTGTTTGTGTTTGTGTGTTTTGTGTGTTTGTGTGTTTGTGTGTTTGTGTGTTTGTGTGTTTGTGTGTTTTGGTGTTTGTGTGTATTGTGTGTTTGTGTATGTGTTTGATGTAGTTTGTGTGTTATGTGTTTGTGTGTTTGTGTTTGTGTGTTTGTGTTGTTTGTGTGTTTGTGTGTGTTTGCTAGTGTTTGTGTTGTTTTGTGTTTGTGTGTTTGTGTGTTTGTGTGTGATGTGTGTTTGTGTGTTTGTGTGTTGTGTGTTTATTATGTTTGTGTTTGTTGTTTATGGTTTGTTTGTGATATTTGTGTTTGTATGTTTGTGTAGTTTTGTGTTATGTGTGTATTGTATGTTGTGTGTTTGTTTGATGTGTATTGTTGTTGAGTTTGTGTGTTTGTGTGTTGTGTGTGTGTTGTGTGTTTAGTATTGTGTTATTGTTTGTTGGTGTTTGTTGTATTGTGTTGTTGTTGTGTTTGTGTGTTTTGTTGTTTGTGTTAGTTTTGTGTGTTTGTGTTTTGTGTGTTTGTGTTGTTTGTGTGTTGTAGTGTTTGTGTGTTTGTTTTGTGTTTGTGTGTTATGTTGTTCTAGTAGTGTTGTGTGTTTGTGAGTTTGTGATGTTTTTGTTTTATTAGTGTTGTTGTTTGTGTGTTTGATGATGTATTGATGTTTTTGTATGTGTTTTGTTTAGTTGTTTGTTTGTATTGTGTAGTTTGTTGATTTGTAGTGTTATGTGTGTATTATGTGTTTGTTTAGTTTGATGTAGTTTATGTGTTTAGTTAATTTTATGTATGTTATGTGTTATGTATGTTTTGTGTTATGTGTTTGTGTGTTTGTGTGATTTTATATTTAGTTGTTTGTGTGTTTATGTGTTTGTATATTAATGTTTATGTTGTTTGTTATTTATAGTGTTATTTGTGATATTTATGTTTGTTGATATTGTGTATGTTGTGTGTTTGTGTTTGTGATGTTTAGTGTGTTTGTGTTTTATGTGTTTGATGTGATTTGTGATGATATTGTTGTTTTGTTTTTGTTTTGTAGTATGATTGTGATTATTGTCATGTTTGTTATTGTGTATTGTGTTTTGTGTGATTTGATATGTTTATATGTGTATTATGTATTATATTTGTGTGTTTTTGTTTATTATGTTTTATTTATATTGTTATGTTGTTATATTGTGTATATGTGTGTATTTAATATTGTATGTTTATGTATTTATGTATGTTATATGTAGTTATGTTGTTTGTGTGTTTATATGTTTATGTGTTTGTGATGTTGTTATTTATGTTTTAGTTGATTTATAGTGTTTTGTGTTTGATGTGTTATGTGTTTGTAGTTTTAGTGTTTGTTATGTTTATTATGTTTGTGTGTTTGTGTGTTATGTGTTATGTGTTTTAGTGTTTGTGTGTTTTTGTGTGTTTTTGTGTTTAGTGTGTTTTGTGTTTGTAGTTTGTGTGTTAATGTGTGTGTTTAGTGTTTTTGTATTTGATGTAGTTTAGTGTTGTATGTGAGTGTTTTGTGGTGTTTTAGTGTAGTTTTAGTGTAGTTTGATGTAGTTTTAGTTGTTTGTTGATGTGATTTTAGTGTTGTGTGTATGTGTGTTTTAGTGTTAGTGTTTTGTGTTTGTGTTGTGTGTGTATTGTGTGTTTGTGTGTTTGTGAGTGTTGTGTGTGTTTGTGTTTATTAGTGTTTGTGTTATGTAGTTATGTGTGTTTGTGTAGTTTAGTGTGTGTGTGATGTTTGTGTATGTTTGTGTAGTATTGTGGTTATGATGTTGTTTAGTGTGTATTTGATTTGTGTGTTATGTGTGATTGTGTGATGTTTTAGTGTTATGTGTGTTTGATGTGTTGATTGTAGTTTAGTGTAATGTTTGTGATTTGTGTTTGTAGTGTTTGATGTGTTATGTTGTGTATTGATTGTGATGTATGTAGTGTTTTGTGTTATGGTGTTATTGTGTGTTATTTTTGTGTTGTTTAGATTATGTATAATTGTAGATGTTAATATGTTGTAATTTTGTGTATGTGTTATGTGTTTTTGTGTTTGTATTTTTGTGATGTATTGTGTTTTAATGTGTATTTTTGTTTTGTGTAAATTGTGTGTGATATGTGATTTGATATGTATAATGTTAGTGTTATGTGTGTATTATGTGAGTGTTAGATGTAGTGTATAAAATGTGTAGTTAAATGTGTATGTTGTAGTGTGTTGTAAGTGTTTGATGTAAAATGTGTAGTTTGTGTAGTAATAGTGTAGATAAAAAAATTGATGTGATTGTGTGATCTGATGTGATGAATAGTAGTTTATAGTATAAGTATAGTGATGTATTGTAGATGTTATGTGATATGTGAAAGATGTATGTGTGTTGATAGATGTTGAAATGTTAGATTTAGGATGTAGTTTAGATGTAGTTATGTGTTAGTGTAGAGTATGAGTGTGAGTTGAGTGAAATGTTTGTGAATGTGTGTTAAATGTGGTTGTAGTGTGTATGTAGTGTTATAGTGTGTTTGCATGATTTGAGTGAATGAAATTTGACTGATGATTTTGAGTTAGAAATTGTGTTGTGATGATAAGTTTGTGGTTTGTGAGTTTGATGTGTTGTATTTGATGTCTTAGTGTGATTTATGTCAATTGAATGTGTTGTTGTACTTAGAGTTTTGATTTTGTAGGTCATTGTGTTTAGTGATATAAATGTCCAGTTTGTGTATTTGAAATGTAGTTGTCTGTATCATGTCGGTTCTTGGTGTTAACTGTGTAGATAACTTTATGTGTATATGTAGTGTTAGTCATGATGTAGTGTTTCTACAACATATCTCTTGAGTTTTGAGGTATACACTGGAAAAAGCATTGACATCCACAAAGTACCATTAGGTGAAAAAGTAGTCTTAAATTTGAGTCGCCCTTTTTATCACAAAATTGATAATTTTTTTTCGAGCTTGCCCCTCATGAATATCTTACTAGCTAAAGGCCTCTTTACTTGTGCAGCTATAAGAAGCAACAGAAAACATCTTCTCACGAATAGGAAAAGTGCCCGAGAACTAAAAAAAAAACAGAATTCGATGTTGCTCAATCCAAAGACATTGGGGTTGCAAAATGGAAAGCAGAGGAACTAAGTCTGTCTCTGTTATATCAACGATACATAATAATCTGTAATGTTCGTGAAGTAAATAAGAATAAATTATCTGTAAACTGTCCTGAAATTATTGCTGCTTATAATCAAAATATGGGTGGCGTTAATGTTTTTGATCAGTTGATGTCCTTTTATTCTATAAACCAAAAATCTAGGAGATGGTGGACTAAAAGGTTCCTGATTGCATCGTTAACAGTTTTGTGAAAATATACAGAAAGAGGGACGAAACCAATTGTCATTTAATAGATCCTTGGTGAATGAGGTTAAAACTGTTCCAATAGGGGATGGACATATACCAGTAAAATATGTAGGAAGGAACAGAGATCGTTCCGATGAGTATGTAACAGTGAGGAATACTGTTAGATTGGCAAATGTGGCAGACCATATGGGTGCTCACTGCAGTACTCAGAAAAAAGGAGCAATATGTTATATATAAAATGCGATGTAACAATACGCAGAGAATGCTTTGCTGATTTTCAAAAACCTTTGTAGTTTTGGATATATTCACTATCTTGTTTATGTAGGTATGTTTTAATTATAATATAGTACCAGTTTCTAGTCATTTGTTTCAATCATTTGGTAAATTTTATTTCCATAGTTTTTCATCAATGGGATTCATATTTACTCTTTATTTTGACGTATGTCAAAAATGAAAAAATATAGTGGGTTATATATATATATATATATATATATATATATATATATATATAATATAATATATATATATATATATATATATATATATATATATTAACATATGTATTCTTTGGCTTTTGGACGATAAACACTAGGGAGCTCCAATTGAATTTTTAAAAAGTGATAAAAGGATAAACGGTGTATGTGTCGGAGTATGGCCAAAAGGTCGTAAGCTATCGCGGACCAATAAAATAAAAATAAAATAAAATTAAAATGGCTTGCTATCAGCAAAAACGCCGATTAAACATTGATACAAAAAATAATGAATTATTTCAGGAAAATTATGATAGATCCCAAAATGAACAGATTCTCTTTAATGAGTGGAAAAAACGGAGCTAGAAAAAATATCTTAACGGATCAAGTCAGCTAAAACCAGATAAATTTAATTCAAAAAATTATCTTAGAAAAAGACTGCCAAAAAACTCAAGAGGTAACAGTCGAATATTATACAGATGAGGAAGAATTAAAGAGAAAATGGATAAGGGTGAAAAATAATAGAAACAAGAAAAGAAAATGAATCATCATTAACACCACCACCAAATACCTCCAATAAAGAACTAAATAAAAGCAAAAGATAAAATTACCTCCACCAATCATAATAGAAGAAATTCAAAATTTAATGAACTTTTGAAAAAAACAGTTTATAACGAATTTAAAGTTAAAATAATAAACAGTGAAGTAATTAAAATAAATGTCACTGATACATTAAGATTTAAAAATGCTTGGAGAAATTCACTCATATGAAAATAAACAGGATAGGCCTATTAAAGTAATTAATAAATTACATATGTGCAAACCAGATAAAATAGTTGAAGAATTAAGAAAAAGGGCTATAAGATATTGGAAGTTCAGTTAAACTTAAATATAAAACTAAACAACCTTTAAACATGTTCATGCTAAGCTTCAGAAGTGATGAAGATGTAAACAAGATTTATGGAATCACAGATATAATGGGAATTCGAGTGGAAATCTTGCCACTAAAAAAATCTAAATTAGTACCACAGTGTAAAAGATGCCAATCATTTGGACATACACAGAAATACTGTGCAAAACAACCACGTTGTGTCAGATGCACAGGAAAACATATTACAAGGGAATGCGACAAGCCTAAGGATGCAAAACCCAAATGTGTGCATGAACACATCCCTAATTAAGAGGTGAGTGGCTCTGAAATTCAAAAATTAGAAACGGTCAAACAAAACCAACTCTGCTAAACAACCGCAGAAAATAACCAACAAGCAACTAGTACACAATCAAAGTTACCAAGCAGTATCAAGAAATAAGGAAGAAGAAAATCAAAGTAAGGGTAACCAATCAACAAACATTGAGCAAACCTTACAAAAATACTAGAAAAACTGAATATTATGGACAGTCGTATAACGAGACTGGAAAATAAAGCGCAAAGCAATCCTAAACATAAAATGGCTAGCAACTTAAGAATTATGGAATGGAATGCAAATGGACTGCTGCATCATCAGCATGAACTGCAGGCAGTCCTTGATATTGAAAAACTGGGTGTGTCTCATATCAAAACACACTTTACTAGTGAATCTTTTATAAAATTTAGGGTATAAATGTATCACCTCTTCAGATAATGCAGCCAAGGGTGGCAGTGCAGTTATAATTAGGATACCATAAAGCATTACCCGGAAATTGGTATAAAACAGAAGAAATACAAGCTACAGCGGTGAACATCAAAACCAGAGATCTCAGGTTACTGTAGTAGCAATTTTTGCCCATACATGCTCTTAAAAAGATAGTTATTTACACTTCCTAAATAAACAAGGTACTAGATTCATCATTGGAGACTTTAATGCTAAACACGTCAATGGGATCTAGGACAACAAAGGGCAGAGAACTCTTAGAGGCAACTAGAGAGCTGAAATGTGAGACATTGTCAACAGGTAAGCCCACGTATTGGACGGATCCGAATAAAATGACCTGATAGACTTCTTTATTATTAAAACATATCTACAAATTGTTTGCAAATTAGTGAAGGCTATGATATGAATTCTGATCACTCACCAATCGTATTAACGCTTAGCAAAACGTTACCCAGAAAGAAGAATATCCGAGTTTAACAAATAAAATGACGGACTGGCAAAGCTTTAAACTTGACGTAGAAGAAAAATTGATTTGTCAGTATCATTAAGAAATAGTCAACAATTAGATGAAGAGGTGGCTACTTTTATAAACCTTATACAACAAAGCGTGGGACAATCACCCACTATTAAGCGAAGAATCAAAAGTAACAATTACCCAATGGAAATAAGAGTTCTAATAGGAAAAGAGAAGATTGAGGCGAAAATGGCACCAAACAAGGAATCCATTGGATAAAACGATTTTGAATAATGCTACTCAACGGTTAAAAAGAAATTTTACGTATAAAAATAAGTCCATTGGTGGTTATCTAAAGAAATTGACAAATGATCAAAGCACTGGTTATTCCTTTGGAAGGCCACTAAAGGCTGAAGCAACCTATCATACAAATTCCACCGATTAGGCAGGAAAACGGAAAATGGGCACGAAACAACGAGGAAAAAGCTAGAACATTTGCTGTCTACTTAGAAACGATATTCCAACCAAATGAAGGAGATGATAACACTGTAAATTGGGAACGCCAATCCAAAGAAGCGTTGTAATCACTCAACTACTCCAAAAGAAATCTTTACCGAAATTAAAACAAATATTAAAAAAAGCCGCAGGATTTGATATCATTACTGGGAGATCTTAAAAGAACTGCCAAAAAAGCTACAATAAAATTAACACATTTGATTAATGCTTCGTTCAGACTGAAATATGTCCCAAAATTTGGAAAATTGCCGAAGTAATAATGATACCGAAGCCTGAAAACCACCCAAAGTATCGTCTTACAGACCTATCTCACTATTACCGATTATATCTAAACTTTCGAAAAGATACTATTGAAAAGGCTAAAACCTATACTGGAAGAACACTGTCTGATTCCTTCACATCAGTTTGGGTTCAGAGAGGCCATTCCACTATCGATCAGGTACATAGAATTACCAACATAATTGAAAAAGCACTTGAAGAAAGGAAAGTCTGTTCTACAGTATTGCTGGATGTAGCACAGGCATTCGATAAAGTTTGCATAACCTAACATATAAAATGGTAAAATTCCTTCCTCGAATACGCAGAAATTTTGGAATCATATATAACAGGTAGATACTTTAGAACCAAATTCGAAGACGCCTACTCTGACCTAAAGCAGATTAGAGCGGAGTCCCTCAAAGTGTATTGGGTCCGGTCCTTTACCTCTTATACAAGTGATATTCCCAATTAGATCATAATACGATTGCTACGTTTGCAGATGATACTGCCATATTGGCCGTAAACAACCATGAAGGGCTGCAAGAAAGTTACAGATATCAGTTAACAAGGTTAACAGTTGGACCAAAAAGTGGCGCATCAAACTTAATCAATCAAAATCCTAACCTGCCGGTTAGCTTAAATAATACCCAGATTCCATACGAAAATACTGCAAAATATCTGGGCATTACTCTAGATGCAAAGCTTCGCTGGAAAGCCCATGTTAAAAGAAAAGACAAGAACTTGACACGAAGTATAAAAAATGTATTGGCTGATTGGGAGAAATTCCACTTTGTCTGTATATAATAAATTACTTGTTATAAACAGATCCTCAAACCTGTGTGGGTGTAGCATACAGCTCTGGGGCTGTGCCGCAAAGCAATATAGAAATAATCAACGATTCCAAAACAAAGTGCTAAGGAACATAGTCGAAGCGCCATGGTACGTTAGAAATAGTTGTCTTCATAGGGATTTGGAGATAAGCACTGTTGATCAAACTATTGTCGAATTTGCAAGAAGACATGAACAACGACTTCTTTATCACGATAATGTTGAGGCCATCCAGCTTCTTGACAACTCGCAGATAGAAAGACGGCTCAAGAGGATAAAACCTTATGAGTTAGTAAAGTGATAGTGTTAAAAGCAGAGCAGTGTGTGGGTGAGTGAGCTTAGGTGTACACGTCAGGTTTCTGTGTAATTAGGTTATTAAATCCTAAGGAACACTAACGAGTAAGTCCTTAGTTACAAGTGTGTATAGTAGTAAATTAGGTTAGAAAGGAATTACTCATTGGTTGATTATTTTGACCAGATTGTAATATATTACTTAAAATAAAAAAAAAAAAAAAATATAATATATATCCATATAACTCCCAAAGTCACCACTCAACAAAAAACTAACCCCCGATCTTTTGCCACTTAAATGGTTAAAAGGACGATGTGATTGTCTTCACAATACTGCAATACGGGTATAAGCAAATGTGGCTTATGATTGCTTAACATAAATAATACAGAGTGTTCACAGAGGGAAGGGTAAATTTATCAAAGTGTTTCATGAATTTAAAAAATATTGACCAGTTATCCATCGCGATAATTGTTCCACCTCATTTTCTATTTTTACATGGCCATTGTACAGTGTGTCCCATTTTCGTTGATATTTCGGGGTATCTCACTTACGAGTAAAGATACAGAGTTGCGGTTTTCACAATACCGTGCTACTTTTTTGTGAGAAGAACGCTGGTATAAACAAAACTTTCATAGCCCGCTACATTTCTGGGATACAGGGCGAAATTAAAAATATTGCATTTTGGGACCCCCGTTGTATCTCTGTTATCCTGTAATGTATGGTAAAGGTAAAAATTGGTTCTTATACAGTTTTTTTACGTAGAATACAGTGGCGTAGTGTTTTTGCTGTAAGCTGTCAATTTCTAGCTATAAATCAAACTTATGGTTTTTTAACAGAACACCCTGTATATTTTTCTTGCGTTTGATTGGAAATTTTGAAAGCTTTACAAAAATATATAATACATGGTGTGTATTTTAAATAATAAACCTAAAATCTATGATTTCACAATATCTGCGTAATAACATAGTGTGTATTATATAGAATTAGAACTACTAGGTCGTGAGTTAATTATATTAGGATATTACAAACATAGAAATTTTAAAAAAGCTAAATCAATTTTAAGGCAGAATAAAACTGAAAAACTTAACATAATATTAACTCGATAGTAACCCCTTAAAAAGGTTTCACCTTAAAATAACTGCTCAAGTGGTTGTCATTTTCCCGAATGCAATGTTGACATACAGTGGTTATTCTTTTTAAAGCATTTAAAATAATTATGGAACCTCTTTGCAATTTTTGAAATGCCGCATTGGTGGCACTAAGTAGTTCATCTATTGTCCGATGACGGGTACTATAAACCTTATTCTGCAAGTAGCCCCATAAGGAAAAGTCTAGCATGAATAGGTCAGGTGACCCTGGACGCCATCTAATTGGTCCACTTTTGCGGGAAATAATTGTCTAAAAAAGGTAAAAAAATTACAGCATTATGTGTGGGCGCGCCATCCTGTTGGAAATGTATCCTGTTGAGATGAGCTAAGGGATCTTTGTCTAGTAACATAGGGATAACATCTTGCAAAATTTCAAGATACCTGTTCCCTGTAAGACTGCCTTCATGAATTCTTTATTTTATTTGTTGCCCCAAAATAAAACAAGCTACGCTTAATCCAAATCGGCCCTGATGCTCTCTTTCGAATAGCACATGCTGATTTTCTTGGGACCAATGCCTACTATTATGCCTGTTGAAAATACCTGCACTCGAAAAGTAAGGCTCGTCGGACCATATTATAAATCTTTCAGTTATTAGCAATACGAATTTGTTCCAAATACCAGTTACAAAACAGTAAACGACGTTCTGTATCCCTGGTGAACAATTTTAATCTTGTATGGCGTAAATTTATATTTGGCTAATATTCTTTGAACCCGAGTCTTGGGAACACCAATCTCCTGCTCTAGAACTCTTTTGGTCGGGGTTGGATAAATGATCCATGTTCGACCAAATTTTTTTTATTCGAGAAAACATTAAAAGACAAGGTTGCCTTCTTTCTGGATATCTATAAATCCAAATGATATTTAAATAAAAAATAAATCCACATACGTCAAAAGATAAATAAGTATTCAAACAAACCTGTTGAAATACAGTTGGGAAGCCTCACGGGAGTTTTCATTGTTCTCTATAAAACAGACTAAGATGTTATATTTTTCAAGATGTTGAATATTTTTATTTTCAGCCATTGTAACGAATACAATATTACGCATAGAATATAAATTTTACAACTGACAGGTCTTGACAAGCGCAAATGATCATTTAATTGTTCCAATAGTCACGGCCTACTAATTCTAAGGCTATATAATACACACTATGTTATTATGCAGATTTTGTGAAATCATAGATTTTAGGTTTTATTTATAGCTAAAAATTGATAGCTTACAGCAAAAATACCACTACGCCACTGGATTCTACGTAAAAAAGCTGTATAAGAACCAGTTTTTACCTACATTAAAGGATAACGGAGATACAAGGGGTGTCCCAAATTGCAATATTTTCAATTTCGCCCTGTATCTCAGAAATGTAGCGGGCTATGAAAGTTTTGTTTATACCAGCGTTCTTCTCACAAAAAAGTAGCACGGTATTGTGAAAACCGCAACTCTGTATCTTTACTCATAAGTGAGGTACCCCGAAATATCGTCGAAAATAGGACACACTGTATAGTAGTTGCTGCAGTCTCATCAATATTATACCCAGATTGTGCCTCAAATTTATATTTTTCGTAAACAACAGCCAAATTAGTAAAATATAGACTGACGATTAAATCGATTTAATGATATTGTTCTGTTAAGGTTACTATGTTAATATAACGATTTGCAGCATCTCTTGTTGAAAGATGTTCCTATGCTATTGCATTGGGAGCTTTATGCAAAAATTCAAATACATTTGCATGTATTGCTAAATTTAGAACAAAAAAAAGTTAAGTAAGTATGTCCTGGTGCAAGGACTTCATTCCTAAGACCATTAGTTAAGTTGTTATATGTAAGAGGTGTCCCTTAGAAAGTATAACAACGTGCCCTTATGTATTAGCAAATAAAAAAATCATGAACATGTCTCGCTCTCATGCCTGTACAATGGTAAGAAGTTATAAGGAATAAACAAAACATATTTTACAGTTTTCCAATTTCTTAATAAGACGTTTAACTAAATTAAACTGCTGTTGATTAATTATTTTTGATATTAATAAATTAATAGGAATGAGAGACCACGTACTAACGTGATTCTATTATTCATTCATAAGACAAGGGGATATCCATTGAAACTAATCGCTAGAAACGTCTAAATCTAAACTTTTTCTTTGAAACTAATTGAGAAACAATTATTTATTCAGACTTAACGACTGAGTTCGAATCGTTCTGACCGTTGATTGGTAAACCGCCTCATTCATTATTGCTAATGACACTCTTAAGAACTCCTGAAGTCGGGACAATTACGTGAAATAATCAAGGAATTCCTAATTATTGTTCGCCCGCAGTTAAAAATGAAAAGTGCTATCATTCTTTGTTTTAGTTTTATATTAAGGGTGCGAGCAATTTTAAATTACTCTCGACGTTTTTCGGATGAATTAAAGAAGTAATTAGGGGTATTTTTCGCTTTTGCAACGATAATAGAACTTTGCGGATGATTTAATATGAATTCAATTAAAGACTTTGTCTTGGATTTTTTAGAGGTTTCATTGATTGTCAACGGTTTGCGTGTGTTATTTCCACATAAACTCCTTAACTGTTATCGGCCTTATCGTTGCGTGGGAGTTTTGTTTCACGAGTTGTAATAGCGGTTAATACATTTAGCGAGAATTTGCTTCAAACAAGAATTGATTTATTTAAGGTTATGAAAAAAAGTGTGCGTGCGTGTAAAGTGGACAATAAAAATGGGTACACGAAAGACATTATGATTAATGTTTGTATTCGAGATTATTAAATAATCTCGACCGGGGGCCTAAGCTTAACGCCTTAGGGGTACTTACTGTATGAGTGACCACTCAAGGTGGGCCTTTTAATGAAGAGGCCATCATTGTTGCGCGTGTCCAGCTACCCCAGCAGGGTACTGTTCACTTAGTGATTCACGACGCGAAACAATTCGGTGATTGTGGGAAAATAATTTTTTTTGTGGTTTCAAGCTTTACTTATATTTTCGTCCACCACATAATACTCATTTTAGACAAGTCTTTTGTTATCATCATTTTACTATGTGGAATAAATATTAGTATTATCTGGAATGCATTCGTAATTAATTCATAATTATTATTACAAGTTTTTGTTATGAATGAATAAGTTCAAAAGTACATATGTAATTAAAAATTATTATTAATTTTATTAAATACATAAATAAAAAGTTTACCTCGAGTAGGATTTGAACCTACGTCCTGTACTTTGCTAATACATCATAATTATGATATATTTTCTGCTTCTCTCTGGTCACACTGCAATAATCAGAATATTTATCTTAAACGTGCTTATTTACATTTTTAACAACATATTTCTGACAAAAATATTGGCGACGTTTTGTCCATCTGTTCGACCGTGTAATCATGTAATCTCTCCTAAATGACTCAAGACACCAAAATGTAATTTTTTGCATTGGGTATATTATAATACCTATAAAACACAAAAATTGTTTCTACCTATGTCCGTTAATATACTTTAAAACCAACCAACCGATGTGCTCAAAAAAGGTTTCATTAGAAAGTCAATAATGCGAAGATTGTTTTAGACCAATACAATATTCGATTCATTCATGATTTTGATTTTTCCGAATTTTGAAATTTTTAAAATTTATATTTTTAAATAGGGTATAGGTTTTATATTTTTTTATAAGAAAAATTTTACATTTAAATAAATATCGTAAACGGTTATTGAGGTGTGTGGTGACCATAGCGCGGAGCGAAGCTCCACGCTAGTATTATATATTAAGAAAACCAATATAAACTGATATTTTTTCATTATAATTTCATTGTACCTACAATTCAGAAGTCAGAAAACGAGAGAAATTGAAATTTACTGTGGATGTTTATTTATGGACCGATCTTGTTAGACAAAAAGTGGTCATTTTGTGGTAATAGGAAAAGTTAAAATTTTACGGTTTCGTTGGGGAAAAGGATAGTTATGTGGTTGCAGTTTATTACGTGCGTAACTTTGATAATAGTATTTAACTCCATATTCCTCACTTCACTGCAAAGCTTGTGTAAATAAATATGTTTCGCGTTAGCTGAAAACTATATGCTACGCTACTGCTCATGTGACGTCATAAATATCAGGTATTTTGTATTTAAATTATAATTGTCTGCTTTACTCTGACAAATAATTATTTGTTTACCTGTTTTGACGTTAAAATGTACAAAACTATCTCTGTTTATTGAAATTCTACGTTAGGAATTAGTATTAAATAACTGGAACAACGCCATCTAGCGGTACAGATAAAGAGATTCAGTTTTCGTCATCTAACAACGATTTATGCCAACAACGACGCTGTCAATTAGAAATTAAGCACCTATAATAATATTCTATGTTTAATATAAGTGAAACAATCCAAACTAGGCTGGAATATAAATTTAAGACACTAATAGTGGAGTATGGATTTCTACAAGCATTCGTATTTCATCGACCATAACTTGGAACTAAACTTTATGTAAAATCTTTTAGTACACCTAATAGTGAACATTTTTTTTTCAAGCAGACAACACCTCTCCATATTTGAGGCTTAAAACTTTCTCTACCACCATCTATATTATCTGCAGCAACATTTGCAATGTGATTTCTTCTGCGAATAAATTATACAGATTTGTATTGTTAGTTATTATAAGTTTTTGTTATGAATGAATAAGTTCAAAGGTAAATATGTAATTAAAAATTATTATTAATTTTATTAAATACATAAATAAAAGGTTTACCTCGAATAGGATTTGAACCTACGACCTGTACTTTGCTAGAGTACCGCGCTAACCAACTGCGCCATCAGTAAATTCTAAATATATAAATAATATAAATCAATATATATTTAGAATTTACATCAGTTCTACATATATAAAGACAAAATTTACATCGATTGGGGCTTGAACCTTGATGGCGCAGTTAGTTAGCGCGGTACTCTAGCAAAGTACAGGTCGTAGGTTCAAATCCTACTCGAGGTAATCTTTTTATTTATGTATTTAGTAACATTAATAATAATTTTTAATTGTATTGTTAGTGTACTGTAGCTTAATGTAGGTTTCGTTTTATATTTTTCGATATACACTGTTTCCATTCAATAACCCCCCGCTCAATTAAGGTTTTATTATTAAAGTTTAGAAAAAAATTCAGACAAAAGTTGTAGACAATAATAACAATGCGTATATTTTCAAATTATAACAGTATGTATCTCGGTTGTGACGAAAATTCAGGAGACACCAAGCTTGTATTTTTAATGGTATACTCTGTATATTATCGCATTTTTTAATTCTGTTTATTTATTCTATCCCCACAATATAACATACAATAGGTTATACCAAGTACGTAATATTTTTGAGGACTGCAACCGATTAGCCCAGATATATACTGACTTCTATAAAAATTACAACACCTAGAATTTGTTGAACGATCTTATTGAAATTTTAGTCAACGATGTCTTTCATTAGAACAAACATACCATTGAAATTTGAATAAAATCTAGCTAGTAGTTTTTTTTTTGTTTTTTCCATTGCTCTTAGTAACAATAAATTTGAAGAAATAAACCAGTCAGTGTGTAATCAACTGTCAATTTTGCAAATTGTTTGTTCACAATTTCGTTCTGAACTTGGGAACAATGCCAAGAGTACGTCAAGATCAACATTTTTCCCAAATGACTGATTTTGAACGTGGCCTTATTATTGGCATGAGAGAGGCCGGACTTTCGCTAAGAGAAGTTGCTCGTCGTGTAAACCGAAATGTTACAACGGTATTGAGATGTTGGTCCAAATGGTCCGAGGAAGGGTGCAACAACGTCGCCCTGGATCTGGACGTCCCCGCAGGACTACAGATCGCAAAGATCGTCGCTTAAGACTTTTGGCCACAAGAGACAGATTTTCAAGAACTCGATCGATTGCAATGATTGTATGAGAGGTGTAGGACCCAGAATGTCAATGTCATCTGTTTATCGCCGGATAAGGTCTTATGGGCTGCGTTCATATCGTCCATTTTTATGTCTTCCTCTTACACCACTTCACCGTCTACGCAGGCTAGAATGGAGCAACGAAAGAGCGAATTGGGCGCAAGAATGGCATCGAATTGTGTTTAGTGACGAGTCCCGATTTTGCTTGTGGGCCCACGATGGTCGTAGGAGGGTCAGACGGATGCGTGGAGACCGTAAAAATTCAACATTTTGGAACGCAACACAGCCCTCACACAAGAAATGATGATATGGGCTGCAATATGTTACGGTAGCAGATCACCCTTGGTCTTTATTGATGACAACTTAAACGCCGCTGGTTATATTGCCAATGTGCTAAAACCCCTTGCGGTTCCATATCTTCAGGGGCTGGAAAATCCCATTTTCTAACAGGATAATGCGCGCCCTCATACGGCAAGGGCTACAGCACGTTTTTTTGGAAGAAGCTAACATTGCCGTCCTCCCATCGGCTGCTCGGTCGCACATTGAACATGTATGGGATGAGGTCGGTAGGCGACTGGGTAATTTACCACACCCTCCAGATAACTTACACGATCTTCAGGTACAGATTCAAGAAGATTGGGTTGATGTACCACAGGCAGCTATATATCACTTGATTGATAGCATGCCACGCCGCCTAAATGAGTGCATTACAAATTGTGGCGGAGCAACTCATTATTGAAAAAAACATTTTTAGTTTTTGTTCTTTTGTTTTCAAATTTTAATCGTTTGTTTGTTATAATGAAAGACACCGTTGACGAAAATTTCAATAAAATCGTTCAATAAATTCCAGGTGTTGCAATTTTTCTGGAAGTCAGTATATTAACACACTCTGTAAAATTTTTTTTTTTAATTTTGTGTGAATTAGTAATAGATTCCTTCATTTTGTAAAAATGGCTCTTGTATACTCAATGATCACATTTACCCAATTTGTTCAAATAAAACACCCTGCATAATTCGATTCCTTTGATGTTATTTGTACCATTTCTATTTATCATTAAATACAATATTCGTAGCTCCTTGTTAATGGGCCATTTTAAATTAGTTCTCATTTTGAGCCGGTTTTGAATGGAAACAAATAGTATTTTTAAGAAAAAACAACACTTTTTTAAACATTTTCTAATATGTTCTTTTCAACAATACCACAGATTAAAAACAATATAGCTTGGACACTCGACGAATCTTAAATAAGTTAAGTGGGTCGCGTATTGATCGGAGTGGAGGGCGCTACTGCTTGTGTGGACCGTGTTGAAAAAGTTTTGATTGTAACTTAATATTTATTTTATACGTTTTACATTGATTTTTGACAATTTCTACCAGCTCTACGCGGTGTTAAGAATATATATATATATATATATATATATATATATATATATATATATATACAGAGTGACCAGCCAGATACGGGATATAGGAATTCGACTATCTGCACGAACTAGCTCAGAAGTGGTAGACAGCTGAGACTTGGTACAAAGCTTAAGGGATCCTTCCTGACGGGAAAAATGTAATATTTAAAAATTTTCACTCAATACGGAGGTCTCAGGTTCGAATCCTTTTAAGCAAAAAAACCAATTTTTTTATTTATGATCCAATTTTGATGAAACTTAAAATCAAAGTACTTGCACCTAAAGTAAATTAAATTACATGATTACAAAAACATTTTCACAACCAATTAATCTACAATTTTATTTGTTTTACATTAGTTAAATCGTTAAATGTGTACTTTAGTTTAAAAAATAACTTATAATGGAAAGGGAAAAATATCACATATTAGAAGGGGAAAAATCAATGAGAAAAATGCTTCAAAACAACAAAGATGTTCACAATAAATGTTCAAATTGGAAACCAGCAACAGCCGAGCAATGACCCAAGCGATCGCAAAAACTTTTCATGACATTTCTCAGCATACCAACAGTAATGTTGTTTGAGACGTTGACAATTCTTGCTCTGAGTTCATTTAAATTTGTTGGCTTTAGGTCAATGAATACATTGTCTTTTAGATATCCCTACATAAAAAAGTCGAATGGATTAAGGTCCGGGGAACGAAGCGGCCATCTGCATGGCCTGTACTGTCCAATCCAATTGTCAGGAAATACTGCGCTTAAGTACTCAGTAACGTCATGATGGCCGTGCGCCGGGTGTCTGTCATGCATAGATACTAAGTGCTAAGTGATTAACAATATGGAGCTCTTCAATGGCTGGCGCAACTACATTTTGAAGAAATTCGAAATAAGGTGCTCCAGTTCCATTACCATCCAAAAACTAAGGTCCTATAAGTTTAGTTCCGCAAATTGCAAACCAAATGTTTAGTTTTTGTTTTATATGACTGTGCCCTTCATTAAAGGGTCTAAGATTCTCCTTAGCCCACACTCTAATATTTTGAGAATTGAATTTTCCGTCCAAGAAACAACTGCATCAGTAAACATAATTTTGTAATGGGGTCTTGAGGAATTGTTTATTTTGGGAATCCAGGTTTGACAAAAAAACATTCGTTTATGGTCATCATTGTGTAGCGTTTGCACATTTTTTCTTTGAAACTTTTATACCCTTCCATTTTAAGCATTTTTCGGCAGCTTTCTCTAGGAATATCAAGTTGAGTACTTAGAGATCGGACGGATGTATTTGGTTTTGTTTCTATTGCGGCATACACTAACACTTTATTTTCCTCTCTAATTACATTTACATGATTTTGGTTTAAACAACCTGTTAAATTAAACTGTTTGACAAGCCGCTCTGCCGTGCTTTTTGAAGGAAAAGGCCTATTAGGATACATACCAGCAAACAAGTCAACCACATTTCTTATTGAGTTTCCCTGAAGGTACCACTTCACAACGTTAACTTTTTCTTCTATTGAAAATGTAGAAGCCATAACTACTTAACTACAAAAACTAAACAAATCTTTACTAAATAAACTACAATCTTTGCCAATACAGGTTCAAATGTATAGCAAAGAACAGATTCAAAACTAAGTGCTTCTTAGGTTAGGTTAGTACAGAAAGATATTTTCAACAATTGGGAATGAACAGCTGATATCATTTGTTACTGTCTTGTTTCACACATAGCTGATTACAAAGAATTCAAGAGTTCTTAAACGGAAGTTTGTTAGGACTAATCAAAGTCAATATGTAATATGCTATTATTCTTTAATAGCACATTTAAGGGCAGTTATAAAATAGTTAAATATGTTGAAAAATTTCTGATTTGTCAACAATGATATTGTACAAATGTTTAACTACCAATGTGATTCCAATTCAATTTAGGTGCATGTATGTACCTTCAGTTAAATTTCATTATGCTCGGGTTAAAAATCTAAAAAGCGGAGGTATGTTTTTTAATTACCCAAGGTGATTGAACTAACATTTTTTTTTTGTATTTGACCATGCAATTTAACTTACTTTAGGTGCAAGTAATTTGATTTTAAGGTTCATCAAAATTGAATAAGAAATAAAAAATTTGGTTTTTTTGCTTAAAAGGATTCGAACCTAAGACCTACGTATTGAGTGAAAATTTTTCCTGCCAGGAGGGATTCCTTAAGCTTTGTACCAAGTCTCAGCTCTGTATCACTTCTGAGCTAGTTCGTGCAGATAGTCGAAATTTTCAAATGGGAATTCCTATGTCCCGTATCTCGCTGGTCACCCTATATATATATATATATATATATATATATATATATATATATATATATATATATATATATATATATATATATATATATATATATATATGTATATATATTATAAATTATAGTTAATTCTAAAGAAAGCGAAATTGTTAGTTTTTTACATCACTTATCATTTAAAAACAATTGAAATTACCCGCTAACGACACGTGAAAAATAATTTTAATACAGTTCTGACCCAGTTAACGTACTATCCATTTTCTCTTGTTGCAATAGGCCCACGGCGCGGTACGAGAACGATTTTATGCTGCAGTTTCCCCTCCATGATTTACAAATTGGGACGTACAAAAATCAAAGCGGTACTTCCCACTGTCCGAGCTGTATTGTTTTTTAAACTGTGGTAATACTTTCAAATCTACCTAATACAATGGAATATATATATATATATATATATATATATATATATATATATATATATATATATATATATGTAAAGTTCAATTTCTCCGTAGTGCAGTTGGTTATAGTTCATGTCTAGATAACATTAGTGGGTTCGAATCCCATTCGAGAGAATCTTTTTATGTATTTATACTCATAAATAATAAATATATATATTCCTTTACCATGAATACAAAATTCATAATTGAAACTTTTTATAATGCCACTACTAATAGTTATGTAAAATTACATGTTATTTAAAAAAATATGTCTACACATTTTCCTATAAAATTAATCATTATTCAGATATTGGAAAAAAAGTTTAACTAACACTTAAATTCTATCTTAGGAAATTTTTTTCCGCTCAATTACGCGTCGTATCAAGAAATTGTATAGAACATAATTAATCTATTTGATTAAAGCCTATGTATTGGTATTTTATATCTTTGGAATATGCAGCTGTTTCAAAAATATTTGATAAAAACAAAAAAACGGCTCCTAATAACCCCCCCCCCTCCGCCGATGAATATCTCTCAAAATCTAATTAGCTCTAGGAGAAATGAAAACAAGCTTAAATACAAAATTTTAAGCATGTGCATGTTACCGTGGGTATTAACATATATCCACACACACAGACATCATGGCCGATCTTGGCAAAACTTGGCCCAACGTTTTAAAATAACCTAATAAGTCGATTTAGTGACAGTGAAAAAAAAGTCGATTGCATAACCTTCTATACCTACATATGTATGTGTAGGTTGGAAGGTAAAAACTTACATGACAATGTTAATATTTACTTATATTCTTGTGGGGATTAAAAACGACGAGTTTTAAATACGTCAATTCTGGTTCAACACTTTAAAATGTAACCTTTAGTAGTCGGTATGAGACGTTTCAGCCCCAAGGTGTTCGGCGCTAGGGTGCTTCAGCTCAAGGACGTTAGGACATTTCCGTAGCAGGACGTTACGGCATTAAGATGTTTTAGCGCCAGCGAGTAGAGCACGATCACAATAGCATTTAAATTCACTCTGCTAGTCATTCTCATGGTCTTCGATTACTTTGCTATTTTCATCCCATTTGTTCACATTTTCTTCTATTTTTAATCCTCATTTACGTATTTTTATCGCTCTTTTCTCATCTTCATCCTTTTTTCAGATTAATTTACTTCTCTAATGTTACTACCTTTTTCATTCGTTATTTACTTCGTCTTCTTATTTCGTCCTGTATTTTTTACCCTGCATTTTAGGTCCTTATTTAAGCCTTTACCAGATTATTGCAGTTGTGTCATCATCTAGGTTTCTTTTAGTAGGACTAGAATCCTTATATCTATGGTTGTTTAACAGATTCTTGAAGTTGATCCAATATACAAGGCCCTTTCGACAGATTTATATCCAAACATCTGGGGCCTTGTTGACAGATTCTTGAAAGGTCTAAGGTCCTAAGCATTGCATTCTTGAAATTGTCCCAACCTCTAGTGTCATTTTGGTAAAATGTGGCCCCTGCATCTAAAGTTCTTTTGTAGGGATGTTGACCTAACATCATCAAACGTTTAAACTAACCTTTAATAGAACCGATGGTAAATGGTTGTTTAATTATTTTATCTAACTTCTCACTTCAACACGAACTTATATTAAGTTTAATTTTCGCTTTTTAAGAGTACAATGTTATTGTTTTTCTATTATACTAAACTTCAATTAATTGTTATTGGATATTGTAAGTACTTAAGAGTTCTCCATATATTTGATGACAATGTGTTGATGAAAAAATGGTGTGAAATTATTTATTTTTTTACTTTGCAAACTACATGTATATATATATATATATATATATATATATATATATATATATATACAGGGTGAATCTTATCTAATCCGCCAAAATTAAAGAAGTACTAGAACTCATCATTCTAAGCAAAAAAGTTCATATGTACATGGGTCCGGAAATGCTTCACATGGGTCCGGAAATGCTTCGTTTCCGAGATACAGGGTGTCAAAGTTGAAAAAAAAATCGCGTTTTCTTCAATATCTTTCGACTGTTTCGAAATAGTTTCATGAAATTTCGTATACGAGGTTTTTTTGGGATGACAAATTCAAATTTGTGGTCCATTTAGTTGTGGTTTCTAGAGGGCGCCAGCGGCAACCATTTCGACCACTTTAAATTTTTGCAACTTTTTTGTGCTACACTGTATGCCATTTTGGACTAAAAAAATCGATTCTCCTGTCTTTTCTGCTACAAAAAGGTATATCTTAGTGAAGTCGCTAGGAGCAACCCTTTCCGAGAAAAAGACATTTATAACTCACAATGTTTATTTATGTAAAACTAACTTTTGTATGGAGCACTAAAATATCCAACATTAAAAAAAGAAAAAGAAAAAAAATGAATATTAAAAGTATACATGTTGTATGTCTAGGCATTCTATCGTATTTAATTATGGATTTTTTATTAAAATTTTATTATCAATGAACGCAAAGAGACAGATAAGTACATAAGTAAACAAGTAAGTTACTTAGTAACAATTAAAAATTCCTATTGATAAACCTGTCAAATAAATACCCTCCGAAAATGTGTATGCATCATGAGTTTTAAAAGCGTTTTTCTCGGAAAGGGTTGCTCCTAGCGACATCACTAAGACACACCTTTTTTTAGAAGAAAAGATAGGAGAATCGATTTTTCTAGTCCAAAATGGCATACAGTGTAGCAAAAAAAATTGCTACGATTTAAAGGGATCGAAATCGTTGCCGCTGGCGCCCTCTAGAAACGACAACCATATGGACCACAAATTTGAATTTGTCATCCCAAAAAAACCCCGTATACGAAATTTCATGAAACTATTTCGAAACAGTCGAAAGATATTGAAGTAAACGCGATTTCTTTTTCAACTTTGACACCCTGTTTCTCGGAAACGAAGCATTTCGGACCCATGTACATATGAACTTTTGCTTAGAATGATAGTTCTAGCCCGCCTTTAATTTTGGCGGATTAGATAAGATTCACCCTGTATATATATATATATATATATATATATATATATTATTATAATTAGTCATAGATACATATATTTATGCATATGTTAAGTGAGCCCGCATAAGCAGCAACTGTATCCATGTTGGTCTAACTCAACAATCATGACATAAATATATATAAAGTTTAATTTGAATGGAATTCTAACGTCTCGGTAGCTCAGTTGGTTATAGTTAATATACAGATAACATCAGGTCGTGGGTTCAAATCCCATCATCATTTCTTTATAAAATTTCTTAATATAACGCGAAGTAAGTGTAAAAATTAAATAAATATGATTGCAAATGCTTCAAATTGTATTATCGATATTTTTATAGAAGCCGGAGGCTTTGGAATTTTTGTTAAGTTAGCGTCTAGATGTCTATTAACCTCTATCTGACATAAGCTTTAAACGTCTGTTTGACATAGATTATTGTTTTTGTCTTTACAATGTTGCCCATTTTCGTATTAAACTGAGGTTTCATAATTACCTTAAAAAACTGTTATTAAAAATTTCCATTTTGTAGGTTGGAAGGTCGTGTGTTGTTCCACACCAGATATTTTACCTTTATTTAGCTTTCTTGATTTCACAATAATTCTAGTATACATTAGAAGCAAAATGTAAACTGTATCTTTAAATATAACAAAACTGCGTAAAATATGATCAGTACTTAACTTTGTATCCATAAAAACTTAAAAATGCAAATTATGCATTAGAAAATGTCCTTCAAATTACATAATTTATTACATAATTCATACATTTAATGATTTCTTGTTTAATTGCATTTAATTTAATGTAACGCACAAAAGTACAACAGTTGGTCTCCTGCATAAAGGCAGTATTGTAACTATTACTATGCCCTTGCAATATACTACTAGGTTAGGGTGGAGTAAAAAAATATTTTTAGAAAATTAAAACGTAATAGTCCAAAAAAGTTGCCTATCGCCAAGCTGAAACCACCATTTCAATCAAATCAAAAAATGACTTGAGGTGCCCCAGTGCTCTTAAAGGTTGAAAATTTCATAAAAAACCTCAATTTTTGGATAAATTTTAAGGATCTTACATATTCAAAATATTTCAATGGAATACTGATTTATAAGTTTCTTGAGATATATTTAGGCTAAGTAAAAAAATCTAGTTTGTAAAATGAATCTTTGAGGTGCCCCAAAACCATGATAAAATATAATATTTGAGTAATATTACATTTTTCCCGTATAAAGTTTTTTGAGTAATTGGTTTTGGTGTAGAAAAAATAATTATAATACGCAAAAATTCTTACTTTATTACGCAAATATAAAGTAACAAAAATAAAAAAAAATAGTTTTGCTCAAGATTGAACTGGTATTTAGTCTCAAAACATGGCATCTTCTTTCCTGAAACCGCAGACAGCCTCTGAAGCTTCCTTTACAAGCTTCACACAACGTTCCACAGCTTGTGTGTGACAAGGAAAACCTGAAGTAAAACCACTGGATGCAATATTCAGCAGCTCTTCATTGTCACATTTTGCCAAAATTGGTGGCTCCGTCAAATTTACTAAGTCCCAGCCAATAAGGTCTTCATAGTTCTTAGTCTCCTCAAATTTCGATACTGGAATTGAAAAGGAACGGATGGTGTTCTTGAGTTGGAGAGTTCGAGCTTTTAAAACTCTGCGCTATCCCAACCTCTGATGATTCCTGTTTCATCACTTAACATGCACAGTATGACGTTTTACGCAAAATAAGCATTACGCTGAATTACGGGGTCAACTATTTTTTTTAAATTGTCACTTAAGTAACAAATTTTTTCAATAGTACTCATAACATGTTTAACTCCACTTGTAACTGCTGTCAACATATTAAAGAGATACTTTTGATCTGTGTTTAGATCAGATTTATCATCAACTACTGGCAATATTGATTCTATAGGTTCAAAAATTACTATAAATAACTTTTCACTCTTTTAGTTGCTTACCGATAGGACCTGAAAACCCCTCTGGTCCTGTAGTTTCTCTGTCTAAACGTGTTAGTAAGTGACGTAATGGTAACTCATTTGCATGCAATAGACATGTTAACCATTGCATGGATTTCCTCTGGTCAAGTTCTATAAGACGAATTACTCCACCTTTGGGCCCAGTGTTTAAAACGGTGCCATCACAGCCAATTGCGCTCATTGGTGATAAATCATAATCATTTTCCTTCAAGTGTTTCAAAATAGACTTTGCCACTGTCTCTGCTCCCTCTGATAAAACAGTTACACGTCCTATATAAACACTATATGGTTCAGCAACAGGAGAGTAATGGGACTCATTTATTACTTTCTTATAAAACTTACCTCCCTTTTCATCTACTGAGATGGTTTTGTCTTTCCTTCCATTAAAGTAAAGACCAAGAACAGGACACAATTCAACATTCTTTAAATCTATGCGCATTTTTTATCTTTCTCTCCGAACTAACTAATTACTAACGTGACATCGTCTTTACTGATGACTCCAACATCTTGTAAACCGCTGAAACGATCATAGGAGCAGATCGGTCTGACACATCTGGTCTGTCACATGCATGGGCTAACGACGGAAGCTTTATTCTCATCTGCTGAGGTGATTTTTTAGCAGAAACTGTTGTGACACTGTTGTTGGGATCAGAATAGGGGCATCCAGGTTGTGGTTCAGTACAATTTAATAGGCCTTGCCCTTATTTATTTAAGTCTGTTTCTTATTCATTAGAGTTGACTTCCATTAATTCACATACATGAGTAAATGATTTGCTGTCAGTTGGGGTTTTACATGAAACATTACGGGTTAAGCGCATTTTTCTTTCGTTACACGTTCTTCCCTCTTAATTATTTTTTTCGTTGTAACAACATCGACTGAGCCAATGAACATTTGTGTTTCACTCCTTTGATCAATAAGAAAATCCTCTCTGCCTTGAGACCTTAGCATTTTTTCACAACAACACTGAACGAAGTCAGTACATTTACAGCTGCAAATATCAAATAAGTTGTAAGTATAATCTTGATACCTTTGTACTCTTTCCTGATAACTTAGGATATTTTTATGATCCTTGAATGGATTCTTAATACATCTATATTTTTCATGATAAGTCCATATTAGCTGCAAAATTCTCTTATGCGCAACGATTGGAAGCGACGCTTTCCCCATATTATTTCTAATTTAACAGCTAATCTTTCAAAAATGTCACCAACTGTTGGTTCTTTACTATTAACTTGCTTCATTTCATTTTTTTCAAACAAATATTGCTTTACCTCTTTGTTCGTTGGAAGATATGTTTGTGTGAAGTCCTGAGGGAAACCAAATATAGGACATTCTGTCACATTTCTTGTTTTTACAATATCCATTTTTAACAAGATAAATATCACTTATTTTATAACCTGTACTACACTAACTTAATAATTTAAAACAACTTCAAATTAACTCATTGGTTTACCAACACAAACATAACCTAGAAAGACGCCTTTATGATGGGATGACAACAACACTGAAAGTCGCACAACAAAACAAAGCCAGGCGGCAGGCGTACTAACTTACGGTTAACCAAAAAACATATATCCCGCACAATAATTATTCTTTATTCTTAACACAGTTTTACTTTTATTACATGTTTCTTAGGCCTAAAAGTAACTCAAAATATCAATAATGATTTATTAATATTCATATCTCAGTTTTTTTTATAAAAGTAAAACAATGTGGAAGGTTTTTTAATTTCCGTAAAAATTATAATTTTTTATGGCACCTTAAAACTTTATTTTACCGAAATAATTTTTTTATGTGAATTATATACATGTTGCAAAGCATAAAAGTCACTATTCAGCTAAAATACTATTATTGTTTAAGATTGTAAAAATTATGATAAAAGTTCAGATTTTTAATAAAAGTTTAATTCTTTAATGGCTTTGGGACACCTTAAGACATTTTTTGATTTTATTAAAATTTACGTGGCGGTTTCAGCATGGCTAAAGGCAGCTTTTTGGACTATTACGTTTTAATTTTCTAAAAACAATTTTTTTCACTCCACCCTACTGTAGGTACTCACAGCATACATAACCTTTTCCGATTTCTTGTAAAGTAGTTGCATTTTTGATTTTTCATTTACGTACACAAAATTAATTAGAAATAACAATTTATATATTATTTGTGATTAATTAGTTTTTCTTAATGTTTCCCTTTCACCTAAATGGGTCAATTATATTATAATGATAATTATAATAAATTATGAAGTGATGATACAATATCACGATTTTAAAAGCTGACTCTTTTCACCTCTTTAGGCGAAAGGTTATCTATTCCCTTGTAAAGTGAAGTTAAGTAGGTACCCATTAATAAATGATTTGTATTCTAAAAAGAGGTCATTAAGGGTACTTAAAAATCGGCTTTAATCAGTTTACATTCATAGAGGAGTATAGATTATTTCGAATCATTAATTTAAATGTAAGAAGATTAAATAAAGCATTTTTCTCCTAATTTGATGCTCACTAATAATTTCACCTTGCAAAAGATTTATTTACACAATTTAACGTGTATAATGAGAACTACCTGAATTATATAGTTATAAAGACAGAAAGAATAAACAGTGCATGTCAGGAAACGTCCTAGAACATATGTAAATGTCGAGAATCACATTTCAAATCAAGATTAGTTTGAAAGCATAATTGTATGATAATAGAACCACTAGAGATAAGTTCATTATTTAGTTGGTAGCACTGAGTATTCACAAAAGGATGGCAATCTGTTTTCGAAACAAATGAATACAACGCGTAAGACAAGCTTAATTAAACCATATATCACCATCAAGTGCTTTTCTTCCAAAGATTCGGCTTACCTTGTTAACTTGTACCGGATTAATGAATCTGAATTTTAATTTATTTCGCTAAACAAAAGCAAATTCGCTTAGATTTATTGAGTCACTCCTTAAAACCGTCTCTTGGTTCAAATTACAACATTTAACTATTAGGTAGGCGCTTTTAGAGATTATTTGATTGTAAAATCGAAAGACGGGGTTTTTTTTTTACAAAATAAAAGGTTAAAGGTTGTTAAAGAAAGAACAACAACAAAACATACATATATAGAAACTTTTGATATCGGGGTTGCCACCCACCGAGTCACATAAACTAACCGGCAATCATGAGTTGGTTGTTACCAGCAAAGAACACGATTCTTATAATTCCGCTCCAGATTCAAACCCAACAGCTGCCTCGTAAATAAATAACTACATCTCGGAAACATAACTGCAACATAGCTCTTCGTTAGTATAAACAAAACGTTCGTCTTCTTTCAAATGTAATGCATAATACCAGTTTCAGGATATAAACATAAACATTAAGGTCACGCTTAGTTCCGCCACCACTTTAGAAATGAGCAAATTACTTTCCCTCAAAACTTACTCTCCTTCTGATGTTTAGTTTCTCCCTTGGAAGGTCCTAAAACAGTATTACCGTAAAACTTGCTACATTTAACATTAAGATTTCAATGTTGAAGTTTCATTGTTGGAAAATGCTTTTCTTTTACAACATTTTAGTACTAATTGAAGTACATTAAATTTGTAGGTAAATACTTATGTAGGTATGCGTTACATAAGAGCGTTGGTTTAAATTATTTCTGTAATAGGTTAATTAATATAAAATACTAATGCAAAAAATCAGGCATTGTAAATTCATAGATTTGAGTTGAAATCGTGTATTTTGTATACAGTTTTATAATCTATCCACGTACAGCAGCAATTCAAATTACCGTCTTCAGTAAGATAAGAAACCCTGCAAATGTCCCATGTGATAATCACATATACGTGAAAGCCTACTATTTGATTGTTATTTTACCGCAATGGTTAGCGAACGGTACTTTGCTTTAAATATGACCTCCTAACTTTGCACTTTATTTAAAAATTTTACAGCCTAAAATTGAAAATTGATAAAAGTAAATGGTTATGTCTAATACTTTACAGATTTAGGCAAAATCCGAATTCGTCAGTAATGGTTCCACACCTCTAGTCCTATTGAACAAAGTTCGTGATGATTTCAAGCAAAATCCAGTCGCTGTACTCGGTCTATCGGAGAGGAAAAAGCTCTCTGGAAGAACGAATAAACCCTATTCAGCTTCTATAAGCTTTTTTTTTAACTGGCGTGGTTACAGTTGGTTCAAAACTGCTGTATACTCGAGTAATTTATTGCTTGTACAAGGTCCGCTAGTGAAGCGGGAAATTTTGAAATACCAAATTTTTTCAGAAAATGTTTATTGAGTAGAGGGGGGTGAGGGAGGAGTTTGCTTCTTTTCGGTGGCCATTCTCAACCCCTTGATGCATTTTCAACCCTTGAGAGACTTTTTGGCAGGTCAACGCTGAGGTTAGGGGTGTAGGGGGTGGTGACGTGACTGGGTCAAAGTCCAATTATGTTAATTGTGGCGTCATAATCAAATTCTAGAGCCATATTGTTTTTAATTATGAGTCATAACTAAAGTCTTCAGCCATTTTGTTTTTAATTATGAGTCATAATTAAATTGTGGCGTCATTTTGTTTTTGTATGCCATTTTGTTTGTCGGCCATTTCTGATTTTTGTGGGAAATTTGAAATAGTGTTCTAGTGAGGGGGTCCTCATACTAACTCATAAGGTAGGAGCAGAACTCCGGGACTTGTTCTGGGGTCTTCGCTCCTTGTCCGCTCTTCGTCTCCTTGGCAGGAAATTTGAAATTATATTCTAGTAAGGGGAACCTCATACTATCTCATAAAGCAGGTATAGGACGCCGGAACTTGTTCTAGGGTCTTCGCCCTTCTGTTATAGACCCTCCTTATTTTGATTTTAATTATACAAGTAATAATTAAATTCCTTCTCCATTTTGTTTTTAATTCGACCAGTTATGAGTCATAATTAAATTGTACTAACACGGAACAAAAATGATTTTATTTTATTAAGCCAATTTTATCATCATATAACATAGTAATTATAAAACCGTTTTTCTAAATGAATATTAAATTGGTTGTTCTGCATGTAGGTCCTGAAGAACGCATTGAAACATCTCTATTCTGCAGATACTCATTAAATTGTTGTATACGATGTCCTGGGACTTGAAAAACTTATGGAAACGCTCGGGTAGCACACATTTAAATTCCTCCAGTTCCACAACCACCCTTTCACCATACTTTGTTGATATGAGGCCAAGATTGAATATCTACCCCAGGCTCTAATTCCATAACGCTTTTAAAAGGTTTAAAGCATGTTGATGCATTTAGAGCTGATAAATCCATAGCTGCATAACATTAAAACATCTGTAAATAAGCTAAATAAAATAAGGGTTAAAACCAGAAACAATGACTTACCAGTGTTGTTTTGAAAGAACTTACGGGATTTCCCAAATCATTAACATAAAGTAATTATTTTTGAATTGCCCCCGTTATGTAACCAACTAAAACAAACTTCCACTATCCAAATACCTCTATCGTGTCTGGGAAAAACCCGTAATTACCTAATTACATAAAGGTATACAAGTCGACCTTCATTTTGATAATACACTTCATCTTTTATATAAACTTTGATTTTGCGAAACTGCGGGGAATTTGAAATAGTATGATGCCCACATACGGATTCTGAGTATCAATATCAAACTTGTGACTTGTTTTCTGTATCTAGGTTCCTCTAGCTGAAATAAGTTTCAAGCTCGTTACACCCTCCCTAAGTCGTAATTAAAACAACTAGAATACTAAGATTTTTTTGTATTTATTTATTTATCAGAGTAGAATTGTAGAAAAACAAGGATTATACTGAAACTTACATCATTTATAATTAAACATGTAGTGAAAAGCTTTATTACAAAATCGATCATTGATACATTATTTAATCTAAAATATAGAAACATTATAGTATAAGGTCCACACACATCCGAATAGTAACCCTGTAACGTCGTTTCGTTGTAATGCAACTATCATCTAGAATTCTTCTCTACAAAGCATGAATGGTAACCTAGCGGGGGCCGTCCAAAAGAATCAGAATACTCCCTGCTACCATTCCCATCAATGTAGATCGCTTACCAATGCTGGCTTTGTTTGTTTGCAGGGTACGTGTTCACAATAATTGCGCACGGCCTAGGTGAGTGCCGCGGTAGCTGATTAGAAGCACATACAAGTCGAAACATATTCTTGTGGCTGGGGATCAATTTCAAACATTTCAACTTGTACCGCATACATCCTTGGAGTTGGTATGTGTCCAGTATTGCAATAGTAATGCGTTTTTCAGGACACACATAAGCGCTTCGATGTTATGATTTAAACAACTATACGCATATGCTTCCTTTTTCAATTTTTTTTTCGACGGACAACCAATCTCGTCCAGATTTAGTATTGGTTTGTTAAAAACTGTTGTTTTGCACTACCCTTAACGTGCAGCCGTTTGGTTAAACCCATACCCCGACCTATATGTCAGTCCATGATACTTATTATATAAATACATTATCTATCTTGACATGGGTTTTGATATCAAATAATTTCGAGGTGGTTTTATCAGCATCAGCGATAAAGCTCCATGTTCTATAACCACTGCAATTTCTTTCGGTATGAATTCGTTGTCCACACCCCTAAACCCTTGTACGCCCAAGTATGCGTTATTCTACTGCTGTACACTGAAGCTTGCCATCTAGAGTTACCCTTTTAACAGGTGAAATCAACGATGGCATTCCAATGTTGATCGATATCGATCACGTTATCGAATTCGACACACTCCAAACAGTTAACGGTTTCAGCGAGAGTTTCATCACAGCCGACTTCCAGCCGCAGAGAACCGCTTCTAACTGAATTGCAGTGCATGCTAGCGTTTGCAGACAAGTTAGCAGTTAGGTCAAAGGCCATTAAACAGTAGCCGTTGGGGTAATCGCTTCTCGATATATCGTTGCCTTCATTCAAAAAATGAATACCGGTACCAGAGGTCTGATACGCCCTTACATATAAACCATTAGCTGTAAAGTCTGGTAGAATTAAAAACAAAATGGTGGGGAATTTAGTCATGACTCATATAATTAAAATCAAAATAAGGAGGGTCCGTAACAGAGGGACGAAGACCCTAGAACAAGTTCCACAGTCCTACACCTATCTTATGTATTAGTATGAGAGCCCCCTTACTAAAATACTATTTTAAATTTCCCGCCAAAATCAGAAATGGCCGCCAAGACAAACAAAATGGTCAACAAAGCAAAATGGCGCCACAATCTAATTATGACTCATAATTAAAAACAAAACAGCGGCGGAATTTAATTATGACATCATAAATCAAATAATTGAACTTTGGCCGGATCACGTGATCCCCCAACACCCCTAGGCCCAGAGTTGGGCAGCCTAAAAGGCTTTTAATACTGCCACAAGGGCCCTGTTAAGAGTAAAGGTGCCATCAAGTGGTTGAGAATGGCCCCTTAAAAGACGCCCCCCCAACTGATGTCATTTCCTATTCTAGATCCAATCTACTAATGCTTACAATAGAATACAATTATTTATAGTATTTGGTTTGTATCGTAATTTATTAATTATAATAAAGTGGTACTACCTACTTTTTAATAAGGTTTCAACTGCTAAGATTATATACACCTTTTAACTGATCATCAATATCCACTGTCACAGGTGAGTAATGAATACAATATTTTATGCACGTACATTTTTTTAGTAAGGTGTAGCATATTTCTTATCTTTTCGAGGTTGTTCAGATGTTTGATATGAATATTACCTGTAATCCTTTGCTCCTCATATTTGGTACATGCCATCATTATGTGTTTGATGGAGTACAACGTTTGGTATTTATCGCACTGAGAGTAAGTTTGACCGTTAAGCAAGTGTAATTGTAGTATACTATTAGTCAATGTATTTTGACACTGTCCTCTGCGCACGTTAAGTATATGGTATAAGCCCTTCATTTCCTGCTTACTGTTCCGTAAATGAGTATCGGTTTCTGCCTATTTATGTTGCCGCTCCTAAATTCCTTTCTTTTTCAGATAAGCCTTCAGATCTTTGACTTTTACGTGATTTCCATCTGCTAATTTCTTGAAATATTTGCATGGATAGGAATTCAGATAAGGACGTAAGTTTTTTTTAGCACACTTGGGCACTTCCAGTTAACATTGAGCAATAAGCATTGCTTTCAACAGGGCGTATTGTTCTACAATGGTGATGGGTGCCTTTGGATATAAACTACACACATATGCCATGTTTTCAGTACACTAATATACTTCCTGCATCGTGTTCCGTTTTGGAACCATCGGTGGGCAATATCTGCTATTTATCAGGAGAACAGGTTAAGCTTAATCTTACGTTTATGCTAAATAGGAGGATTTTAACCTCCTTGAATTTTTCATATCATAAATGAGAATAAAATAGAAACTAAGAATATCGGTAGTACAAAGAATGAATTGAGACTATACTTCTGTGCTGAAGGGATTGTATGTCCGAAGTTAAGGATGGGTTTACATCTGTTATAAAAATCCTATTTTTGGGGACCAGTAACACTAAATGGACGTACATCATTACTTTTTGATGCGCTTTTCTCGGAAACCGTTAGCCCCAGCGACTTCAATAAGGTATACCTTTCTTAACCAGAAAAAACACGGAAAGAAATTTTTCTGGTCCAAAATAACATACAGGGTGGAACAAAAAAGTTGTAATGGTTTAATGGGTTCTAAATCGTCATCGGTGGCATTATCTAGAAGATACACCGAAATTGATAATAAATTTGAATCTCTTATCAAAAAAAAAACCCGCATAAGAAAATGCATGAAATTAGCTGGAAGTGCTCGAAAAGTATTAAAGGAAATGTGATTTATTTTTTCGGCTTTGACACCCTGTAGATCCGTTAGTATCATTGATTAAGCGTCGATTTCTGGAATTCTTGACTGATAGCCCTTTAGACGTGGCCAACTCAAGGGTTTCATTATAACCTGACTCTTTCAGTCTTGATTGAATGTTACCGAATATTAGTGCATTTCTTAAGTATCACACTGATTGCGAACTGGTCGAAAGCAGATCGCAAAGCCTTGTTGACAAATTGGATATAGAACTTTGCTGGTTTATTTTGACAAAGTTAAATGTACTTATACATTGTTCTGAACCAAACTGTTGAGTTACGCATCTGTTTACAGAGTATAAACTGTAACGAGCATACTTATAGCAATAGACGTACCGACTTTTCAGACATATACATTTGTGTGGGCGGTGGCGGTGAAAGGTATTGTTAGTTTTTGTTATGGGTTGGTCATGTTGTCCCAAGGGTGATTAATGTGTTTCAGATACACGTTTTCGTTAACAAAATGCTTTTCAAAATTCAAATAACCGCAAACAGTAAGTTTGTAGAAAAAATATTATGTCACCTAATAAGCGTACCAAAACATTTAATCAAAGCGAACTTGCGGGGGCGGATTGATCTTGATTTCAAGAAGGATTTTCCGGATTTTATGATTAAAATATATCAAAACTAGCCTTAAAAATGGGCATTCATTTATTGTGTAAAACCCAACTATACAGAGTGGACCAAAAGTTTTGAAACGACGAATTATCTCGTAAATTGTTAGTTCGAGTTGTACAAAATTCGGGGTAACACTATTTCGGAATACGGAGATTCCAGACTTGACATTTTCAATGTTGCCAGATTTGCCGTTTCTCTTTGGTCATTTTGGTTTTTTAAATACATCACCCTGTATGTGCAGTCATTATTGGAATCTCCTCTTCCATACAAGTTCAACCATATGTAACACTTTCATATAGTCTAGAAGGTCTTAAACGTCTAATTGTCTCAATAAAATTTTTAATACAAACTATTTTCAACTATAATAAAATACGTATCTTTTTTGGGGTTTTTTAATGGTGTACTTTAAATTATACAATCTAAACGTTTCGATAACACTTACAGTTATCTTCGTCAGTAGTAATGTTTGTTAAAAATTGTTAAAGATTTTGTAAACAATTTTGTCAAATTTGACAAAATTGTTTACAACATCTGTTTGTCAAATTTGACAAAATTGTTTACAACATCTTTAACAATTTTTAACAAACATTACTACTGACGAAGATAACTGTAAGTGTTGAAACGTTTAGATTGTATAATTTAAAGTACACCATTAAAAAACCCCAAAAAAAAAAAGTATTTTATGATAGTTGAAAATAGTTTGTATTAAAAATCTTGTTGAAACGATATCTGATTAAAATTGGCTCCAAACAAGTTTCTCAGTGTAGGTACAATTCACTTCCAAGTAGCATTTCGTACTTATCTGATGTTAAATTTCCTTCGATAGAGAACGGCCCAATTAACTAAGTACCCACTATACCTGACCATACATTTAATTTTTGTGGTCTTTGAGTGTGGTTTTAACGCATCCAGTGTGGATTTACGTCACTCCAGTACCTTAAATTATGTCGATTTACACTCCCACATAGTGTAAAGGTTGCTTCGTCGGAAAAACATACGTTGTTAACTAAATTTCCGTCATTTTCATTTTTATCAATCATTACCTCAGTAAACTCTAATCCACGGTCGAAGTTATCTTCACTTAATTCTTGCAATAAATGAATTTTGTATGGTTGAAATGTATTCTTATGTAATACATATAAGACTGAAGAATGACCTATATCATGACCCTGCGTGAGGATGTAGGTGGATCTTCAACGAAACTCTGCATTATATCTGAAATTTTGTTGTCATTTGTAAATGTTTTTGGTCTACCTGATCGGTATCTATCTGTTACTCATGCAGAGTCCTCAAATCACATTACAGTTTTTTGTACCGTCGCCTTATCGATAGGAGAACGGCTTGGGAAAATATCGTTGAACAAGTTGGCTACTTCACCATAAGATCTTTTTTTGTCGCCTTACCCTCTCATCATTAGAATAGTAATTAGTTCTTTTTCATTAACATCAATTTTAGAGAAGCAATTTACTTTGCAGAACTTTTCAAAACACATCAACTTGCTGTCGGTTTTATTTAATAATGAAATGGTAAACAAATGTCAAAATCACAGCATTCTAAGTACAGGGTGTTTAAAAAACGTTCCGCTAATTTCTAAGGTAAATAGAATATTAAAAAATAACGTTAGTTTGTTTAATAAACATGTGTCCGAAAATGCCTCCTTAAGAAAATACGGCCCTATAAAGTGGCCTTTTTTTAAATCTCTGAAACGGTTTGAGATACTTAAATGAAATTTAGACCACAAATACCTTTAATTACGTCATAAAAGATAGTGTTCACAAATTTTTGATATTTTGTACAGAAGCGTCGCTAAAGGGGTGGATGCTACTTATTTTGTCCCCACACTTTTTTATGGGGATATTTTTTATTTTTTGGGCAAAAATAATATTGTTTTTTAATTTGCCACAAAGGTACTCTTTTTGAAAGTCAAAAAACTTACTGGTTTTGAAGTTATTTGAGGTTTCAGCAAGTATTGCTGACCTAATTAATAAATTATTTTAAAATGAAATAAATAATTTCCATGCGCAAGGACGAACTACCTCAGGGAATAATGATTGTCTCAGAAACTGCTATGAGGTAAAAATATTGTAAATTATTTAGAACTTAAAAAAGGTTTTAATTGCATTACATTAACAAAGAACAGACAATGGAAACAATTAAAAAAAAACAAGGAATAATACAAAACAAACGGAAAAAAAATTGCATAAGTAGGCATGGGTTTTTACATTAAATGTTCGAAATACCCACCATTTTCACGAATACATTATCATAAACGTTTTTCTAGTGAAAACGTAATCCTTTGGAGTGGCCGTGGTTCTTGAATTAAAATTCTTAAATTATTTTCAACTCTCGCTTGAAGTTCTTCAATGACATTTATTTCGCTTGAACATACTTTTTCTTTAACTAAACTCCACACATCAAAATCCAAGGTATTTAGGTCAGGGGATTTTGGTGGCCGTCGGATAGGAGCATCGGCACCTTGACTAATCCAGTGATCTGGAAAATGTTCCTCGAGCCATCTTCTAGCTTACCTACTGAAATGAGGTGGAGCACCATCATCATAAAAACCATATTTCTTCGTAGACCAAGAGGAAAATCTTCTAATAGCGTAAATAAACGATTATCCAAAAATTCATAGTAAACATCACCATTTAAATTTCTATCAAAAATATGGTATGCAACGAGGCGGTTGCCTATTGAAGCAGCCCATACATTCAGCTTAAAATTATGTTGATAATGCGATACACATTTAACCTTTGGACTTTCCTCTGCCCAGAAGTAACTGTTCTGACTATTAAACATACCTTGTCTAGTAGTAAGTTGATTCATCGGTAAAAAGAATATTTTGTAAAGAATCAGGGTTCTGTGTCATTCTTTCTTGTAATAATTCGCAAAAGTCTCTTCTCAAAAAAAGATCTTCAGGCAATAATTCTTGTATTTGCCTATAGTGAAACGGGAGCAATAATTGTTCTTTTAATACACGATTTACACTAGAAACGCTTGCGTTACTTGTCCTTGCCACATTTCTTACACTCATCGTAGAATCAGCAATAACTAGATTTAAAATATTTTCTTCTATTTGTGGAATTCTTGCCATTCGTAGTCTACCAGAATTTACCTTTCTTTGGTTTAAAGATTCCAATCTCACGGCACCGCCTCACTAAATTCAAAAATGTTTTTGAATCCGAAACACTTCTTCTTGGAAATTTGTCCGAATATCTTCTTTTCGCCGCTTTAGCATTTCCATCACTTTCCCCAAATGTTAACAACATATCGGTATAGTCACTATTAGTGTACATATTCATTTTCAAAGTTTTCAAAAGCGTTGTTACTTGTTAAACAAACCAAAACAATAATGTGTCACAAGAATCTGTCAAACAAAAAAAATCGTGAGTTTGCAGTCTAAGCCTACTTAATTCAAGTAAATCAAATTAACTCAATATTTCTTTTATTTTCTTATTTTAGGTAAAACACGCTAAAACCTCAAATAACTCCAAAACCAGTAATTTTTTTCATTTTCAACAAGAAAATTTGTCATGACTATCTTTTATGACCTAATCAAAGGTATTTGTGATCTAAATTTTATTAAGGTTTCAGAGATAATAATAAAAAAGAATTTTTGGGGCCACTTTTACAGGGCCGTATGTTTATTAATCAAACTAACGTTATTTTTTAATATTCTATTTACCATAGAAGTTAGCGGAACGTTGTTTGGAACATTTAAATTTCTTCACATCTGCATATTTTGCATTGTTTTATGTATTTAATAATATCTCTAATAATATCAGAGAAACGGCAAATCTGGCAATATTGCAAATGTCAAATCTGGAATCTCCGTACCCCAAAATAGGCTTATCCCAAATTTTTTACAATTTGGACTAACAATTTACGAGATAATTGGGAGTTTCCAGAGTTTTGGTGCACTTTGTATAATATTGATGTGTTGGGTTTCTAAATAACACATTGCCGAAATTTGTATGTAAGGATTAAATATGGTATAAATGCTATGATTCTGTGGCCTTTTGCACCGAGCTAGTGCGCCTGTGGTAACACAACCTGCTTAGCATTTGGGGGGTGATGGGTTCGATTCCTGTTACCGTCTATGTTTGTATGTATGAAGTGAATCCATGAATGTGGATGAAGGAGCTTGGAAGCTCAAGCAACCCGCCATCTGCCTTGGGGAAGCAACGAAACATGTTGCCTTTTCCTTTTTCCATGACCTTCTGCAAACCCATCAAGTGTAGAAAATTTGCATCATGCCCCATGTTTCTTCATTTATAGTATTTTTCTCAGATAAATCAAATTTATTTTGGTATGATAATAAACATCAAATCCTGCTGTAATTTCATCCATTTCGTATGTCTTGTGGTAATCTATATCGTCGTGTAGTATGTCCGAATTTCACTAGATTCAGAAAACGTTTAACGTGTCCTTTCCAATTAAATTATGTACAATTTAACATGAATTTTTTTCATTTGAATTCATACTTTGTAGTTATATACATTTTTTTTATATTTATATCATTAAAGGCAATAAGCGATTTTTACCGCCGACTGTGATGCAATAATAATAAAATATTTCTTTTATTTTTTCTGTTGATGAAAATTCTTGTACGATTTGTTTATAGTAAAACACAATACGATAATAATATAAGGAATGCATAAGCAGTAAATTTTTATTATGAATAATGCATATAATTATGTAATTTATGTATTACACGTGTTCTTTCTTTTTTCTAATCGTCACGATGTTAACTTTTAACCCCGTCGGGTGTAAAATGAGGTAATCCTAAAATTGCGAGTTTTTATTTCGCAAATTATGTATTTTTTTCTGACGAGAATAGATAATGTTATTTAATAAGCAGTTTCATTCGCTCATAAACCTATATTTCCGTTTTTTTTATTCGTGTGCCATACGTACCATATACTTCTGAAGTTTCAATAAAATTTGTAAAATATATTACAGTTAAGTAATTGGGTATGAAGTCCTGTATTATTTATGAATATCTTACAAATTTAAATGTTTCGACAACACTTACAGTTATCGTCTTCAGTTTACTGAAGGAGACAACTGTAATTGCTATCGAGACGTTTAAATTTGTTAAACGTTCATAAAAAATATACGATTTCTTACTAAAAGATAAGTATCTTAATTATTAATGATAATCGTGAAAGTTTGCATTTGATGGATTACAATATTTTTGTTTTCTGATACTAATATGTCATATTGTTTATGGATCATTAGTATTTGTTTCTTTAAAATACTCTTTCTTCCATAAAGTCATAAAATACTTCAGCATATAGAATATATTATTACATGTTATTCAAGATACTTTTTATTTAACACTTACAATACTATCATAAACGTTAACAATTAAATATTTGGAACTTTGACCAGTACTTCAGCTAGAACTACCACACCCCAGTCTTCCATTCAATGTTTAGGGTCCCATTCCTTCCCACAATCTTTTTTCATGTGATTCTTGTCACCTTTTGACGATACCCACACTGGTCACTTCAACTCTGTTGGGTAGCCGCTATCTGCGCATAAATCGTATTAGAGAGCCGAGGTGAGCGAGCGTTCTCCTTTAAAAATAATTACAAAGGAAAACCTTATGATAGCTGCAAAGTATCTTAGCCTCGTCGGAGAACCGCTACAACGTATGTTTGTCGCTGCATTGCAAACAGCCGATCCAAAGCAACTGCTTCGCCATGGAGGACCAGAATAAACCAATTACGATCATAACATTCATAGCAGCATCAATAAAGGGCCACCGGTTCACAAAGAAGATCGCCGTTAATTTTATTCGTCAAATTTAACATCGTTTTCCATTTTTTAGTCTCCAATTATCATGTTTCTTTTCCTCAAGGAGTGTAAGGGCGCGCCTACGCGGGGACCGGTTTTTCGCTACATAATCATATATATTTGCGAATTCTCATAATAACTAATATCAACCGTGATGTAAAGCTACGATTAAGGTTGTTTTTCCAACCTTCGACCATTCCGATAACCTACATACTTTGCGCTTACCGCCTAATCACCACCAACACCTACACCAACGCGTACACCTGCGCACATTTGCAATTTCCACAACTTCAAACACCTCTACAACACACGTTACCTTCCGCAGTACACAAATCACATACATCCCTACGACCACTTTCACACCCTACCTATCCCAAGATCCCTACACCAAGATTGAGTCTGCAATATCCCAAAAACCATGACCCTTCAAAAACCCTCAAATTTCTGAACCATCCATCAAATGGCGCAACAGTCATCCATAGTCATATCTGTTCTTAGAGACTTCCTCTCCTTGACCTGATAGTACCCAGGTTAGGTTGCGCACCGTTTTGGTGAACTCACGATGACTCTTACCCAGCGATCCAGTTCCCGCCCTTAATCCATTACACCAAAACCTCCCTGCTTCTCCAGCGTGATTCGTTACGTGGATAAATATATCTAGCTCCACGTGATCCTCAATTCAATTGGTCTATTTTATGCACCAAAAAAATACAAATCGTCACAACGGCTATCAACTCGTCTACTTCGCTTACCTAACCCATCACGATTTCCAAGTCCACCCTCGATTTCTTTCTTGAAAAGAGCATCTTTTTGTTCAAAAAACATTGCACTTTCAAACCTTCCAAAATCACACCCTGAGAATTATACCGCCTGCACCCAGGTCGGACATATCGCTGTGGAGTGTAGTCATAATTTTCTAAACTAAATTACTAAATCGTTTTACAATTCGGTGAGTATACCATCCGTTGGTGAATTATTCCTTCCATAAATTGTTATATCTCAATTTACGGTACTGTACTACAGATCACGTACGACGATTTACCTGGTCAGAATCTCATTTTGTGCAGCTCTTCCTGTATTTGTGACCCATATCGTAATAAAAAAATTTCCAACGTGGACTGGAATATGTTCTCCAAACAACCATATAGAGAGAGCCATCAACCATTTAACTTCCATTATTACGTAAGTGGTGGAGATTTCAGTAATACTAAAAGTTATCGACATATCCCGCAAACCGTTTCTATAACTAATCTTAAATTGGTTCATAGAGGAGGGAGAAATCGATTGTCAATTATTGAGATCCAGGGACCCGAATCTCAAGACGCAATATAGTCGCCTTGAGCTATTCCAAAACCTAGATCTTTACTATGTCTAATATTGGACAATAGGAATTCTTTCTATGCCCTTTTCCGACCAAGTTAGAACACACCCCAAAAAGAGGTGCAATTTCGCCTCAGATCAAGACGGTATAATCCGCAAAATGTTACATTTACTTCACCTACTACTCAACATACTCACCAACATTTACAATAAGTACGTTCCCAGCGGACTGGAAATCAGCTTCCACCGTCATACTATCCAAACCACACTTCGACCATACTACAACCTCCTACAACAGACCTATCTCTTTTTTAAACTACTCCAGGAAATGCTTGAAGCTGGTTTTAAACAAGCGACTCAAAGATCTAATGAAATTCTTTCTGACACCCCCGACCTAACTGAACATGTCATGGCCCCTTGTTGTATCTGCAGAGTATCCAGTCACAATCACTTGACAAGTTCTGGCACGCCAGACTGCTTGATAAAATCCGCACTCAAGGTGTCCCAGAGCACTCCTCTAAACTCTCGTAGACAACTATCGAATTATATTAGAACAAAAAGCCACATATCTAGAAGTCTTTCTGAGAAGAACCCTAAACTGTCTCCTCGATGTACCAAATACACCCTACAGGATACCAAATCCCTGTGATAGATTTCCCAGTACCTTTGTACACAAACATCAAACCTAATCACTTTTCCTCCATTTGCTCCATTTACGACACTATAAAGTAACGTTGTACACTGTGTAAGATCTTTGGTGACACTATCCCCAACAGATATATCCTTACCATACAAATACTCTCATGCAGGAAACCCAAATATACGTCCATACAGTCTAACACAATTTGTCGAAAGCCTCCCTGAGAAAAAATCCTAGAAGGACATCCTGTTCAGTAGGAATCCTCCCGTACATCCGATGCCAACCAATTCAAAAACGAGGAAAACGAATGTGGACTAATACTCTACACTACCGTTCTCTAACCGATCAATTAGAACCACTGATACATACTAACCTCACTAATATGTGCTGCTCACAATAAAAACCTCAATACGTTTTCATTTGTTTTAACTCCTAAAGTCACGAAATTAGTGGTTGTAGTCAATTCAATATCACGACTTATCGCAACACCAACAAAAGAACTAGGGCTGAAAAGGAATAAGGCTTCTGAGCAGTAAATTATCCAAGACAATAGTAACATACTAGCTTGTATTTCAATCAGGAGTCATAGACTGTGGCCAAAAAATTTATGGATTTTCCCACTTAAGGACAGTTACGCACTTGTCAGGTGTGTAACATAAGCGATATGCAAACTCACTTGACTAACGCATAGTAACTATATGTATGATCATTTAACATAGCAAAATTTTAATGTTTATTTTTATTCATTCGAATAGTTCCTCAAGAGACAACACCTAGTCGTAGACCCGAATCCCCTTAGAGGAATCTTTTTATGTATTTATACGAAAAATGTATATTAATCTTGATAACACGTATTTTATGAATTTGAAAATTTCGATCTATTTAACACTCGCTCCCTATGCTACGTTAGAATTAAACTGTATCCCCTTTATGAACTCTCTATATAATAACAATTGCCTTAGTAGATATAATTCACACTAATTTTTTTTTATTAACTAGTAAATAGTAAAGCCACTAACTAAAAATTTCGTACAAAATATTTTACGTTGTTAAATGTATTTTCATATTTGTATTTTATATAAATCTATACGTTTCGATAACAATTACAGTTATCGTCCCCAGTAAGTGGTAATATCTGCAAGAATTTCTTGGGATGTTAGAACAAATTTTTCATATTTCATAAATTTGTTCTAACACCTCAAGCATATCTTATAGATATTGCCATTTACTGAGGACGATAACTGTAATTGTTACCGAAATGTATAGATTTATACAAAACATAAATATAAAATATACCATTTGAAAACACAAGAGCTACGCATTTTAATTATGTATAATAATGGTGAAAGTTTACATTTTCAAAATATTATAATGATTGAAAAGCGCCGTTACGCAAATCATTTAAAAATACCGAACCTAACAGTGAATATAGTATAAGCAGTCAGTAGAATTTTTGTGATGTTTAGAACCTTAAATCCTATCAACATTACCTTTAATAGTTTCACTTCCACTACCGTTAACGTTATTTCTGAATTGCCGCAAGGTTCCTATCTGGGGCCTCTTTTGTTTTTGTTCTTTATTAAAGATTAAGTTACCGTTAAAAAATATGGACTTATTGTCCTGTAACCAACAATTCCCGCCCATACGTTTAGTTTTTGGGGATATTCTATCTGCAATTTTGTCGGTTGACTCTGCTGTTCAAATAAAATGATGCCTCATCTGAAAATAATACACTTCTTAACATTCCAGAATATTCGCGTAACATATTCATCATAGTGTCACAGAACTTCATTCGACGGTCGAGATCGTCTTCGTTCAATTCTTGCAGTAAAATGATTATATACAGGTTCCACTTTTGTTTCTTCAAGTAATTTACCACCAATTTTTGGCTTATTTCATGATCCGCAGCATCAGCACGAGTTGTTTTATGTGGATTTTCGTGCAAATCTTGTAGCATATTAAGCTCCGTTTCATCATTTATGGCGGGTTTGCCAAATATATATTATTCCCTTATAGTCGATTTTACTCCCGACACATCACATGTTGATCAGCTGACTGTAATTTTACAGTATTGTGTCATTTATGAAAATTCTTTTTTTTGCCTGTACACGGCCATACGGGCAAATCTTGGTTTGAATAAATAAAATACCTATTAGACACCAACTTCGTTAAATTATAGGGCCGTAGAGGACAAACTTATGACAACACGGTTAACATGTCAAGAAATTACAAGGGCGTTCAAGCTGAATTTAAAAAATATATCCTTTAGGTATACGTTCCGTGCGCATCACATTCGTTAAATCTTGTCGGGAAGTGTAGTGTTGATGAATGCCTAGAGGCAATCAACTATTTTAGGTTTTTACACAAATTATATGCATTCTGTGCTGTATCAACTCACAGTTTTAATGTCTAAACTGAACTCTTCGTACAAATAGATGATAGTGGGACTGTCTTAAGCCCTTCGTTAAGGAAGTATAGGGCTCTAAAGTTGCGAATTAAAAATAGTTTTTTTTACTTATAATTATTAAATGACTTATTGGAAATTAATAAAATTTTAACCGTTTATAAACACCATAAATGCACACTTCGTGACGTCATAAACAAGTGCACTACACTTGTGAACTCAGGTATGGACTAATTAAGTTCAATGGCTGATGCGGCAATTTTTTTAAATATAACTTTTTTCACTTATAAATGCCACAGTTAAATTTCTTAAACATTTCTAAAGAAAAAATACATCATCTCGTGACACTTCGATAAAATTGACGGTTTAAGAGGTACGGGCAATTTTATGTCGCACTGCACACCATCTTTTTGAAATACCATTACAATAAGCATCCTGTAATATTGGTAAATTATTAATAAATCGGTACAGTCCACATTTATAAAAATAAACTTTTACATTCTTTATCCTTTACACTTTTACTACTTACAATGGTGAAAACGTTATTGAAAACGAACACATCTTAATTTAACAAAAGTAAAAATGCAAATGTAATAATAAAAAACAAAAAAAAATATTCGATGTAGTCAAATTTCACATTTTCAAATTTTCCAACAAATAGTTATCAGTAATTTACAGCAAATCAGCATAAAAATAATCTGCTTTTAATGTGCATGGTTTTTTGTACTATTTTAATAAAAAAAATGCATTAACCTAAGTAGGCGGCTGTCATCTCACTTTTAAATCATTTCTAATTATTTGTCATCTGCCTACACTTGTGAGGGTGAGAAATTGTCACATTATTTATTTTAAATTCAAAAAGGGGATAATTTACCTTTAATGAGTGTGCGGATATGCACATGATGTTTGGAATGGCAGACGGTAATTCTAGACTAGCTAGAAGACTTTGTTCGGAATGTTATGCACATCGAAGGTTACAAAATAGGAAAACGTTTGAACGCATACATCGGAGTTTTTAGGAGAAGCAGGCACGTTTAGATTAATGTAGTAATTTTATGAACTGGTTTTTACAATAGATAATTACGTTTTAGGTTCATTTTTACCCAAGAAAGGTGGCGAAGGAAGTACTTTCGGCACAATTTAATATTTCAAAATCAAGCGTACATAGAATAATTCACGGGCAACTATTGCATTCGTTTCATTTTCAAAAAGTTCATGATATGTCACCAGATGACTGTCCTCCTAGGCTTAATTATGCGAACTGGTTTTTGGTTAAACAACGGGAAGACCAACATTTCATTGAAAATGTACTATATACAGATGAAGCAGGTTTTACCAGGGATGATATAATTAATTTCCATAACCTACATCTGTCGGATGAGGAAAATCCCCAGGGCATAACTGAGACTAAACACCAACAAAGGTTTATAGTTAACGTCTGGGCAGGTATTATAGGCAACCACTTAATTAGTCCGTATACCCTCAATGATCGTTTAAATGGACAGTCTGATTTACAATTTTCGTAAATATTCTGCCAAATTTATTCGAGGATGTACATTTACAAAAGGGCCAATGCATGTGGTTTATACACGATGGGGCACCCACTCAGTTCTATCGTGAGGTGCGTGCCCAGCTAAACAATATTTTTCCAGATAGCTGGATAGGAAGGGGTGGACCATTTCAATGGCCAGCTCGTTCGTCGGATATTAACCTATTAGATTTTCATTATTGGGGCTATCTTAAAAGTCTAGTTTACAGTACAGTACAGTGAATAGAAGAAATAAATTAATTCGTAGGGTACGTTTTCACTGCGGCAACATTAGAAGCAATCCTGGAATGTTATTCCAAGTACAAAAATCTAACCTTAGAAGACAGAAAAAATGTATGGAATTAACGGGAAACCATATTGAACATTTGTTGTAATTTTATTATACCGGTTTTTATTATCGTTAATTTTTGGTTACTCGTTGCCTTTTGTTGTTATTCTCATATTTTTATTTTTATTAAATTAAGATGTATTTGTTTTCATTAAAGTGTTTTTAACGTCACCATTGTAAATAAAACTAGTAAAAATGATTTTAAAGTTTATTTTTATAAATATACATTTTAAAAAATGGTCAATGCGCCGATGGGTGTGCAGTGCGATACAAAATTGCCCGTATCTCTTAAACCGTTAATTTTATCGAGATGTCACAAGTGGATGTTTTTTCCTTAGAAATGTTTAAAAAATTTAATAAGTGAAAATAATTATAAATAAAAAACAATTTTTAATTCCCAACTTTAGAGCCCGATAGTTCGTTAACAAAGGGCTTAAGGCAACAATTTTATATGAAGTACTATAATTATTTTTAGTCCCTCTATCCTCTCTCAAATTTTTGGTACGAACTCCTAGAACACCCTGTGTAAAAACAAAATGGGATTTATGAGTATTAAATGCTTTGAATTCACGAAAATTTTCGCCTTATCGGGTTCAGTCGTGATACAGCAACTTGCTTGTGGATACATTATTTTATTTTGTTAGCCGTGTCTACCTTAGAACTAAATAAACATTTTACCGGCTAGTACGACCCTAGTTGCATAATGTATAATTGTGCACGTTTACTACAAAACCTCCATGTACCGTGATCGTATTAGGCCCCTAACGTAAGTTCACCAATTTAATAGAATACGTTATATCCATAATTAATTTATAACCCAGCTACTTCGGTTTTCAAAAGGTTTATAGTGCTTGTCTTTAACCCAAGTGGCAATGGAGATTTTGAAAAACTTGTGAATAAAGAACTCAGAACACCTTAAAGTGCAGTAAGATGTGTCATAAACCGTTTCTTACTTAGATACTGCATCATATACATTTTATGTTAAAATTAATACACCTTCATTGTTAGTTATACTAGTGATTTCAGGTACTGTCTCCATGTGAGAGATTATATATGTGTGGTTACGCGATTGCTATACAAGTACCCTAAGGAATTTATAGTTAAAAAATAAAGGTAGTATTGCAATATAATTTTAAGGTTGCTTACGTAGCCTTTCAACATGAAGGTTCAGATAAGTAAGACCTTGCAGGATTGCGATTAAACACATAAAACATAGAGAAAACAAAAAAACGATAATTATTAATAAAACTTTTTGAAATATGACAAATTGGATAGGAACACTGGGTGCACAAACACATTTCAAAATTTTTTTAATTTTTTTAGAAACTGCCTATTTACTTTATTACTCTTTATGCAACCATCACCTTTTTGCTCTATTTTTATCTTTCGTTTAATTTTTTACAGATTAGAATCAGTAGTAAAATCAGTTTATCGTAGGTTTCAACTTAAACAATTCTTCAGAAAATAAAAGACATTATAGCATGGCTCAATTCGTTACGGTTGGTTTTTTGTTTAACAAGTTATAAACAATTATTTATTATTGCAGGTGAATAATCTTGGTGATACCGTTATTGCTCATAATTAATTCTTCACTTTTTCTAATAAATTTACATAATGACATCGTAATTACGTTGTTTGTTTATAAAATTTGATGGCTCAATTTAAATTTACCTACACCCAAGCTAACGGGTTCTCAATTACTCAAAGATTGTGCTCAAGGGTTATGCACTTATATTAATTAGCTTTCAGCGCTTCTATAACTACATGTCGAATTATTCATAAACCAAATCAACAGCCTATAAAAGACCACTTGAAACAATCGCTTCATGTCAACAAATATAACTAAGTAGTTTACATTAAGACGTTCAATTTATGTGTGAAAAGTTTATCGGTATATTAGATACAAGAGTGAAGATGTAAACATATAATTATTTATGGTAATCACGAAAAGATAAATATTGATTTAATGGATCGGATCTCTTATGAAAAATATCCTTTGGTAATCACAGAACGTGTTAATGTGTTAAAACGTTTTTTCCCCTACACATACCGCTCCTCTTTGATGAACTCTTTGACGTACTATATCATCTAAATAGTTATTAAATTATATTTTATGGATATTTATGACAACTATAATGTAGATAACTTAATTGGTTTTATTGATAACTGTAAAAGCTTCTAGAAATAAACTTTATTAATTTATAGAATCTAACTACGTGGTTTACGTTTAAGTTTTATTAATAGAAGATGGCTGACTATTTTCGTTTTAAAATTAAAATAACAACTCTTAGCAAAAATACATTAACAAACATTTATTTTAGTTTAGCGTTGACAAATACGTTGCACGTGACCTACGCCCTGGAATTTTCGAAACAACCCCACGAAAATGTTTATCTAAATGCGTGTTAAGGACACATGTCTTCTGCTGCTTTGACATTTTTGGCTCATACCAAGCTTAAATACACTTTTAAATAATCCAACCCATTTACATTTCGTTTACAAAGTAACGAGTGATGAGAAAGAATTTTTATATAAACGTATCAAATAACTCTATTTAAATGTCATCCTTAAATCGTATTAAGTTATAGTAAAGTTCTTTCGTGCACGTAACACAAGTTTCTGTAATAGTAAGATACTTAAGAAGATTACATCTACATATTGTTGTAAAGGAACGAACCCGAAAGGTGCATGTGGGTTGACGTTGATATTTAAGAGGACTACCTTGTCATCTATAATTCGATTGATAATCCACGTCTTTTACATCATGCATTCTTGCATTCGTTACATGAGAATTATTTATGGAATTAAAGTCGACAAACTATCATATTTTAAAGATAATGAAATAATTTCAAAGTAAATTTTATCCTAAACGTAATTTCCTATTTGAAACAGAAAATGGAGAGATCAACAATTGCAATTATTAACTATCACACTATTGAAATAAATACACAATGAACTACTTGAGGATACTATGACAATTTTCTAAAAATCGCAAACATGTTTAGGGTTTGACATGAGCTATCCATAACATAGCAATAACTGTAACGTAAATATTGCAGATGCTGCCGACTACGTCGGTGCTCTGAATGCTTGAACATCCACAGCCATGAGAATGACAGAAATGAGCACATGAAGACAAGTTACCCACTTAAATATTATAAAAAAACTGTCATTCTTTAACCTGCAAACAGCTTATGCGCCTAATGAGGAACATTGAGATGTTCCGTACATAATTTCATCAAATATGTGTGTAAATTGAATTTTCTATACAGACATGTACCACCCAAAAAATAAAAAAACACCGAACGCGTTTCAATAGCTAAACTATCATCACCAGCGGTCGACTAGGACCAATCGACCGCTGATGATGGTAGCTTAAATATTGAAACGCGTGTTGTGTTTTTTTAATTTTTGGGTTGTACGTAAGTGTATTTTATTTGTTACTGGTCCTGCCATAGCTCCAGCGTTCCAGATTTTTGATCTGTAAGCTATCATATGAAGTATAACAAGTCAAAGTCATTTCTGAATAATTGGGAAAAATTTGATGCCGAAAACATATTGTTGTTAATTAAACGTATAAGAGCAGTCGGTGTCTTTTTTTTCATACTTTTTGATAATTTCTAACTTAACAACTTAAATATTACCCAACGACCTATATCAGGAATGTCTGTTGAGCTTAATCGTATATGTTTCTTGTGTGGAATAACTTAAACTAACTAACTTAGAAAATATATTTACACATTTTCCTGTAAAGCTGATCTTTATTCAAATATTGTAAATTCCTGGACACACACTTAAATTCACCCTCAATAATTTTTTTGCCACTAAATTACGTATTGTGTCAAATAATTGTATAGAGCATAATCAACCGATATGTTTAAGGTTTATGTGGTCATACGTTTCTATTTATGAAATATACTGCTGTTTCAGAAATATTTGAAAAACCGAAAAATGCTTGTAATAAACACATCCTCCTCACTGTTTGATTTTCCCATATTCTGATCAGCTCCAGGAGTTTGAAATAAATCTTAAATACAAATTTTCAAGTACGAACGTATTATGGTACCGGAGTTATCGTGTTAACACCGGCAAGCACGCACGTTTGCACGCACGGGCACATAAACCCACGATTACACGCTCTCCCCACCACCTGCACGCATGCGCGCACACACACATACACACAACACACACACACACACACACACACACACACACACACACACACACACACACACACTCACTCACTCACTCACTCACAATCACATAACCGCGCACAGAATCGCGCACACATACACACGCACACACTCACATACTCACACACTCACACACTCACACACTCACACACTCACACACTCACACACTCACACACACACACTCACACACTCACACACTCACACACTCACCCTCACACACTCACACTCACACACTCACACCACTCACACACTCACACACTCACACACTCACTCACTCACACACCCACCACTCACACAACACACTCACACACTCACAACTCACACCTCACACACTCACACACTCCACACTCACACACTCACACACTCACACACTCACACTCACACACTCACACTCACACCTCACACTCACACTCACACACTCACACACTCACACACACACACCACACACCACACTCACACACTCACACCTCACACACTCACACACTCACACTCCACACTCACACACCCACACCACACACACACACTCACACACTCACACACTCACACACACACACACACACACACACACATCACTCCACACACCACTCACACACTCACACCTCACAACTCACACTCACACACTCACAACTCACAACTCACACACTCACACACTCCACACTCACACACTCACACACTCACACACTCACTACACTCACACACTCACACTCACACTCACACACTCACACACTCACACACTCACCTCACACACTCACACTCCACACTCACACTCACTCACTACACTCACACACTCACACTCACCACTCACACACTCACACTCACACTCACACTCACACTCACACACTCACACACTCACACACTCCACACTCACACACTCACACACTCACACCTCACACACTCACACACCTCACACTCACACACTCACACTCACACACTCACACCTCACAACTCACACCACACTCACCACTCACACACTCACACTCACTCACACTCACACACTCACACACTCCACACTCTACACTCACACATCACACCACACTCACTCCACACTCCACACTCACACACTCACACACTCACACACTCACACATTCACACAAGGGATCCGGGACCGACTTGTTGTTTACCTCCTCTTGCAGTGTCGGTGACGGTTACGGCGGTGTTGGACGTGGGCGGGGCTGCTGGTTGTGATTGGGTTGGGGAGCGACGTCTTCTGCTGGTCATGGTCGTGGTGGTCTCTCTTTTCGACAAACACGATCTCTTTCTCAAATCCGTGCGGCATCCTGAAAAAGAAACTGGTAGTTGTTGCTTATATTTTGAAAAAAGTCTTAGGTGTTAAAGCTGCATCATTCGAGATTAGGACTTCGAATGTTTATCGTTACTCAAATAATGTATGCTTCTTATATATTGGGCTTTTTTCTTGCATTTTCGTAATTTATGTGTTAGTTTCACACTTTAGTTAATAATATAAGTTTGATTGTCTCTGACTTCTACCGAAAAGTAAATTTATGTAAAGATACACAATCTAAAAAACACCAAAGGTAAATATTTACGAATTTACTTTCATTAGGCCTCTTATATAGTCGCTATTAGGGTTTGTTTATCACGTCACTCAAGAAGGATAACTAGAAAATTGGTTATTATTCTTCTGGCTCAAAAGTTATTTCGAGACCCCAAAAGGTATATTCACGCGTCTTTTTGAAGTGCCTGTTCAGGGCTGCCTTAGAAAAAACATAATTCTTAAGGAACTTGTGTAAAATTGAATTATTATTTAAAAAAGTACTTGTCTTTTACTGCAAACTACGGTTTTCAATATATTCACGAAAGGTTCATTCGGAACTTTTCCCGAAGTATCTTTTATGAAAAATGTTTGCTAAGAAAAATAGTCTAGAGACGAATTGTGTTTAAAAACGTTCTCTACAGTTTTTTCTTGATGGTTGTTTATATGTTAACTTGTCGTTGCTTTGTTTAACATTAGTATAATTTTAGAACCTACTTATTACCTCATAAAAAGTGAATAGTTTTACGGCTTTATACACTAAAATTGATTTATCTTTTGGCAAAAATTCAATAATTTATGGGACATTGGCAGCGGTGCTTTAGCACCGTCCATAAAGTACTCTTAGCTCTAAACTAATTTTAACCAAAATTTGATAGCTCCGAGATATTTTATCATTAACCCCAAATATCAAAGTTGATTCATAGAAGTGGATGAGGCACTATTCCCGATTTGTCTAAAAAATTAAAATCCATTTATTTCACTATTGCACAAGGCGTAATAGTACGATTTATGGCCGAGAAAATGCCAAGAATGTCGAGCACACGTATCTACTAAATATCGACCAAACGAAGCAAATCTTACATGTTGAGTAAATGCTGGGAAACTGTAGTTAAACTTAAAGTGCTATTTACATTGTATTTCTAATTTAAAATTTCACATATTTCTGTAAACAACCATACAATAAAAATATTCTGACCACTTCTTATGCTTCTCTTAAATTTAAGTAAATACTAATTAGGTTACTTACAAGATAAAAATTGTTATTGTCTGTTGTAATAAACAGAATATAAAAAAGTATTTATTTAGATAGAATGCCATCTATAATAAGGTTTAAGAACAAAAATCTGAGTAATGACCGTCTTTCCTATAAGGCCAGTGTATGACGTGAGTATGCTACTTTTGATCCCGAAAAAATCGTTGTGGAACAAATAAATAATAGAAATAAATTTTAGTATAAAATATGTACAGTTGCGGGCAAACAAAATTAAACTACTTCAAATTATATTGACATTAAAGTGTAAATTTGGCTTTACGAACAACTAACTTTAATTCTTCAATTAAGGGCGGTTTACACTCATGATTCTTAAAATGATACAAGTTTATCGTTTGATTTGTTAGTCGTAATGGTAGCTAGCACTTAGTCCCAGACAGAAGATGGAGGTCTCAGAATAGACTCTTAAGGGGGATACAAACAGGAGAGAAGTCACACATATTTCTCGATAAATTGTAAATTGCAATTCGTCATTGTGGCCCTCCTTTTTGACAAAACAGGAGTTCTGTTAGAAAACTTTTATTAACAATTTCCACAAGTGTTAAAAAAAATAAATGAACCAAAATATTACATAAATAGCTATTTATATATCAAGTTGCAATATGAGTGTGTTTTTTTTGTTTGACATTATTTATTTACCTCATTTTTCATTTTGCAACTAGGTGCAATATCAAATCTCATTTTAACATTAGTGATAAAATAGTTGTCATTTCGACACTTAAAATAATGTCGAAAGTCACCATTATACGTCAACATTACAAAAATAAATTACAATAAATATATGGTAATAAAATTACATCCTCATTTTACAATCAAAACGTTTTCTTGCGAGCATTAATAGCAGTAAATTGATCAATGATACTTCTACACTCATCTTGCTCACTAACTACATCTGCTTCTATGTTAAGTAAAGCTAGCCTACGTAATCGATCTTGACCCATTCGATTCCGCAATTAGTTTTTATGAACTTCAGCTTCGAAACACTGGGTACAGGTATTGACAAAAACAAGATCATCCTTAGTTCTTTGTGAAATATTTAAAAAATATGGGTATTTGTATTCCCATCCTTGTCACAAATCTGAATAATATACTTGTTGAAGCTCATCTGCTATTTCAAATATTATGTACTGTTATATCAACTTCGGGTGATTTGTTAATTTCCGAAGGTGCCGATGGAGGATTTATAACAGGTATGACTTTGGATAAACCTGAAGGTCCGGTTCCCATGTTAGGAGTCCACTTTGAACAGGAATAGCCGGCGAATGAAAAAATGCGGTAACCTTTTGCATTATCGCTGTTACGTTTTGGTGCCATGACTCCTGTTCATTTTTGTTTTCCCGTTTAGAAGCGCTACTGTATTGTCTCTGGATTTCTACTGATAATGGCCAATACTGTATAAGCACAAATCACACACTAAGATACGGACTACGGTTTAATTATAATAATATATACGAGTACTTAGTGTTAACCGTTTTTTAAAAATGTACTGAACTGCATGACACATAGACGACTCTTTAACTGATTAGCTAACTTAAAAATAAACCTTCTGATCTTTATTGTAGTAGGTAGTGCGTAATCATGCATTTAAAAAGGCAGACCTTTATTTATATTTCGTGCCATAAACTCTCGGCTTTATTGACGTATCGTATACGTCTGGATTCGCATTCATAATAATAAAATAATTTTTGTTCGATCGCACTGTAATCACGTATTAGCATAAGATGAGAAATGGCTTAAATCCATAACATTTTGAGGATACGTTGAGGAAAGAAATGATAAATGAAAAAAAAACAAACAAAAATAGGTGCAAGGACTACACCAGAAATATGGAAAATGGGTTTTGGAACTTGACCAGAAAACGACGGGGTATATTATAACAGAGGAAGTGAAGAAGAAAAAATAAGGGTAGAGGAGGGAAGCAGCGTAACAAAGCATGAGGAAGAAATGAGAGAAAGAGTGGAATGTAAAATATTACGGGCATGTTGGAAAGAGATAAATGAAGGGGAAGTGAAATACAGACAAGATAGTGGAGAAGAATATTATACAACAAACGGGTACGCGAAGGAAGAGGTAGAGAAATTAAGGGAAGAAGGAGTGAGGGTAAGAGAAGACTTTTTTTTAATTTCGTTTGCTTCTGTTTCGGGATCTTATTTTTTTCCTGGGTTCCATAAAGGTCTTCGTTCTTCGAGCAGTTTAAGGATCTTCTCCCTCTTCAGCCCTGGCTATTATATGTTTGTGTTGTGTTATATTTGTGTATTGAATGTGGTTACAATATTGATATTTTGATTTTGTGGTAAAAAAAATTAAAAAAAGGATATAATATATGTATATTTAAGTGTATACCTTCGATATATTGGACGTGTAGTGGGTAGCATTATTGGATGGATAGAATTGTCCGTCTTCGTTGCTGCGGTCGTCATCGTTCACTCGCGAGGATTGGTTTTAGTTTTATCTAAGGATGTAGTGAGTATTATCGAGGAGCTCTTCGAACTCCTCTGGTAGGTTGTCTGTTCATTGAAATAGGGGTGCTGGAAGGTCTTTGAATTTGGTTTTGGGTTTTCGTGGTAGTCTAGGTTTATTGGAAAATGGGATTTGTAGAATTTGTTTGGTTGGAATCGTGTCGCCGTTTGTCCTGCGGTTTGTGTATTTGGACTGAAGCGTTATTAGTCTGCCGGTTATTGGTTGAATGTTGGCGTGTTGTGTGGTTAGTTCGTTTGGATGTGTGGAAGTGTAGTTTGTGTATAGAGCGTAATATTGTCCTTTCACAGGAGGCGACGGATTGTAGTTGGTTAGTTTTTAGGCTTGCGTACAATAGAGCGCGCTAGTCGAGTATCGGTCGAATGTAAGTTTTGTGCGTGTATTGCAGGGTTTTGGGGTGACAACCTCTGACGTTTCCTCGCAGGATTTTCAATAGCGATGCGCGGTTGCGTATCTTATTAAGAGCTCCGCTAGCGTCGGGTTGCCAGTGTAGGGTGCGGGAGAACGTGATGCCTAGGTATACGATTGTGTCTTGTAGTGGTAGTCTTCGTCCGCGTAGGGTCAAGTTGATGTTGTTGGAGGTTTGCCTGTCGAAGTGGGATAAGTTGGGATGTCTAAACAGTATTGTTTGTGTTTTGTTTGGGTTGATTGTTAGTCTCCACCGGTTGACCCAGTTGGAAAAGTTGCTGGGTTATTAGTTTGTGTGCCCCGTCACTGCCCCTACTGATCGCCCAGAGAGCAGTGTCGTCGGCAAATTGTGACAATGTTATGTTCGGGTTGGTACTTAGGGCCGATCCTTGCGGAACTTCGGCAGTGGGATGAAAAGTTGGGGAAGTGGAGGAGCCTATTCGTACCTTTACTCATCTGCCTGTCAGATATGAGTAAAGGAGTCGGACGAATGCGGTCGAAAAGCCTAACTGTCGTAGTTTATATATTAGTCCTGCGTGCCATACCTTGACAAAGGCTTGTAATAAGAAGAGACTGCGTCACACAAGAACAGGAAATATGGGCAAAAATAAAGGAAACAAAATACAATGTAAATTATAGGAAGATTACAAGAGAAGGGATCCCAAAATATCTGAAGGGAAAAAGGAAAGAAAAAATGATAGCGTGGTTCAGTAGCGGTAATCAAGAATTGGAAAAGAAGGTAGAAGGAAGAAAGGAACTGTAGATTATGCGGGAAGGGATGGAGAATATGATATAATATTATATATATATATATATATATATATATATATATAATATATATATATATATATATATATATATATATATATATATATATATATATATATGAAATACTACCACACCAAAATTTAGTAAGTGGGCAGTGGACTAAAAGTCATAGTTGTCTTACTAAATTTTGGTGCGGTAGTATTTAATTGACCATGATTGATGAGATTGCAAATAACTCGCAAACCGTTCACTTTATCAACTTCAACCAAGAGTACCAAATTTGCAGAAAATAGATTAACGGATCCAAAAAAGGTACCCAAATACCTGAAAAATCACACAAAAAGTTGGAATAGAAAGTATACGGGAACAATGTGAAAACTAATACTTCCAGTCCACTCATAGACAATCCAATCAAACCAGAAAAATCCTCGTCAACAAAGAAATAATTTTCATTGGGGATAGTATTTTGAAATTCATTTTAGAGAAAAATTTTATCTCACTTTTCGTCTTCAATTTATGTGTAGAATATACACTTGAAGCAGGGATCCACTTTTTTAGTTCACGTTATATATGTTAAATCTTAAGTATTAAATCTTAAATGGTGCATAATCCAGTCTTAAATCTGGTACCCTCCAATTTATATAAAACGCTAAAAACGTTAAGCTGTTATTCTTCTAGTTTTCTTCTCTATTAGTAGAAAATTTGCGTGGATATTTGAAATGTGTCACACAATTTATAGAATAATACCTAATACTTAAATATTTCTAAGATTGTAACTAAATGACAGACACGTTAATTTTTGGAAACGTTTATTATATTAGTTTCAATCATGAAACCATAAAAATTATAATTTCCTCTAATATACATAAAGTATCAACTAATTTCGTTTTTACACAAAAACGAAAAAGCTAAAAAATGTGCATAATATTTTAATTAACGCCACCACTAACATACCACCTTCAACCCACACATCTTATGAAAGGTGTTTTTAATATCTTTATCAAGATTGAGTTTATTAACTTGCTAATTAAAAAACAACTGATCCGTTTGTTTGATAACATCCAATAATTAAAATATGTACCTTTTGGGTTCGTAATCGTGTATTTTTATTTATTTTTTATACAAATCTAAACGTTTCGATAATAGTTATAGTTATCGTTCTCAGTAAATGATAATACTGTTTTAAAACATTAATTAGGATGTCAAATAAATATATTAAATATAAAAACGCTATATAACTTTGTTATAATACAGCGTATACGAAAAATCCAACTACGCAATCTCACTTTATGCTAATAAAGATTAACTAGATATTAAATAGATTAAATATTATTCAATCGCTTCAAAAATGACAAATCAGAACATTTTATAATAGACGAACCTAACAATGAAAAATGTCACAATCAAAAAACAAATTTAACTCAATTTAATCAAGTTATAAGTAGATCCAAAATGGTGAAAAACTTTGAATTTGAAAGTGCTAAACGTATTGCCAGCTAAAAGCTTGAAATACCGATTAAAGACCTAGTTAAATCATAACCAATGTAACAAAGAAATAATTTTCCGTTACTATTTAAAGATAGTAATCCTTATTATACATGGAAAACAGAAAGTCTATGTTTAATCTTACCTTAATTATAACTGCGTATGCAAAATCTTTGCAGTGATGTGATACTTAATTGGGAAAGGTTTTAATTCAATCTCTAGGAAAAGCACGGTAAAAAACCTAGATGTACTTAAAGTTAAAATTAAAACATACCATTCTGTTTCTTTTTAATTACAGGATACCAAAACCTATTTAAACGGAGATTTCCTTCTTACCTATTTAAGTTATTTGAATGTTTATAAATTGCAACAGCTTCTCACTCGCATTCATATTATCAATATGAATGTTGTGGTTTAAATTATTTAACGCATGGTCAGCTACGACAGATTTCTCTGATTTAGTTCAATCTATATCTTATACGATCTTAACGTCTACTATCAAAGCTATGTTTTGTGACTACGATGTATACTTTTCGACAAGAACAGGATAACTTATACACTCCAGAAGCTAATGGTGGATTTGATTGTTACATTTTTCATTGTTAGACTACCAATTAGAGGATGTTTTGATTTGTCATTTTGAAGGCAGCTTCATAGTATTTAATAAATCAAGGATCTAGCTGTACTAAATTAAGATTAGATTCCCTAGATGGTTCTCTCCTTAAGTATAGCAGGTTTATATTTGTGTTTTCATATTCCATACATTCCTTAATTATTTTTTTAACTATTCTCATTTACTGAGAATTACAACAGTAATGGCTTTATTTGACCCTAGAGATAAAAATTTGAATGATCCGCTGAACAAACCAGCCCATCTTCGATTATTTGAGTCCATTCAATAAAAACACGAGTAAATGAAAAGTAAAACATAAAATATGTACATAGATTTTTGAGATTTAAATTACAACATTTTTACATATACTCTTTACTTAGGATTTATATTATACCACAAATCTAAGCATTGTCTTAATTTATACATGTTATGCCAGCAGTATAAAATTTGAGAATATTAATGTAACTCGGAAAAATCGAATTAACATGCATTCCAAATCAACAAATTATACACTGCGTAATGGACGACGTGTTTTACACATTTAACTAGATTTCGCGGACACGCACACGGACACGGACACGGACACGGACACGGACACGGACACGGACACGGACAAGGACACCGACACCGACACGACACGGACACGGACACGGACACGGACACGGACACGGACACGGACACGGACACGGACACGGACACGGACACGGACACGGAAACGGACACGGTCACGGACACGGACACGGACACGGACACGAACACGGACACGGACACTGACACGGACATGGGCTCGAAAAAGGACACGGACGCGGACGCATACGCCCTCGCGTACGCATACGAGCACGCACATGCGCGCACCATCACACACACACACACGTATATGTAGACGCACATACACACATGCAGACATTTTTGACATTCCTTGAGATCACTTTTTTTTACTCAGGGTGTACCCCAAAATGAAATTTTCGGGTCTGTGTCCAATTTCGAATCAGAGTTGCATGAATAAATACATGACCTGGGTGTACGTTGTTATCTGGGTTTTTATTTACATTTTTTGTTAAAGCACTAACTACTTTAATTAAAAAAATTTGTATGTTTCTGCAAACACTGTGCAGCTTCTAGCAGTTGCGCTTCATAATTATGCGCTTGAATGTTCTTTTAAAAATCTCCACACACCATCTGCTCGATAAATTATTTTCTAGATTATTTTTTTTATCAGCAGGATCGTGCGCGGTAGCATCGTCTTTTTGGAAATGTGTTCTATCAATGTTTATTAATCAAGCACTGCTCAATATAGAATTTATATTAGTATCAAGTAAATTAATGTATCTTGCACAGTTTAAAGAAAATTTCATATATCATTTGTGTATTTAGGACAGAGCAAGAAACAGTAAATTCAAAACGTCCCTACGTGTGCATAATGTGATTATTAATTATACCCGACTAGTAATTCTGTTATCGCTGATATTGCGTATGGCAATCTCATACCTTGTGGGGATTTTTACATGACCAATATAACAATAATTCTTGTTTTCAGAATTCAAAAGTGTAAGTTTAAGTTTTTAATTAGCTATAGTTAGCTTTTAAATACATTTATCAAACTATTATATTAGTAACAGGTTTATATTTGTCTTTTCATATTTCATAAATTTAATTAATTTATAAACCTATTATTTTTTACTGAACACGATAACTGTAATTCTTACTCAACATTTAAATTAAAAAAAAAATAAATAAAAACATACTAAAAGATAAGTATTATACTCATCTTTTAAGTTTGAAATCTTTATATAATATCACTCATCACTGATAATTGTGCAAGTTTATGTCCTTCATTAGAACAAACAAACGATTAAAATTTGAAAGCAAAAGAACAAAAACTAAAAATGTTTCTTTCAATAATGAGTTTCTCTGCCACGATTTGTAATGCACTCATTTAGACGGCGTGTCATGCTATCAATCAAGTGATCTATAGCTGCCTGCCTACCGACCCCGTTCATACATACATACATATACATACATGTTCAATGGGCCACAAATCAGGCGACCGAGTAGACCATGGGAGGACGGCAATGTTAGCTTCTTCCAAAAAACGTGTTGTAGTCCTTGCCGTATGAGGGCGCGCATTATCCTGTTGGAAAATGGGATTTTCCAGCCCCTGAAGATATGAAAGCGCAACCGGTTCTAGCACATTGGCAATATAACCAGTGGCGTTTAAGTTGCCATCAATGAAGACCAAGGGTGATCTGCTTCCGTAAGATATTGAACCCCATATCATTACTCCTTGTGTGAGGGCTGTGTTGCGTTCCACAAAAAATGTTGGATTTTTACGTTCTCCACGCATTCCTCTGACCCCCCTACGATCATCGTGGGCTCACAAGCAAAATCGGGGCTCGTGATTAAACACAATTCGATTCCATTCTTGCGCCCAATTTGATCTTTCGTTGCTCCATTCTAGCCTGCGTAGACGGCGAGGTGGTGTAAGAGGAAGACATCAAAATGGACGATATGGACGCAGCCCGTATAACCTTATCCGACGATTAACAGATGACATGGACTTTCTGGGTCCTACACGTCTCATCCAATCATTTGCAATCGATCGAGTTGTTGAAAATCTATCTCTTGTGGCCAAAAGTCTTAAGCGACGTTCTTCCCGATCTGTAGTCCTGCGGGGACGTCCACATCCAGGGCGACGTTGTTGCACTCCTTCCTCGGACCATTTGGACCAACATCTCAATACCGTTTCGGGTTACACGGCGAGCAATTTCTCTTAGCGAAAGTCCGGCCTCTCTCATGCCAATAATACGGCCACATTCAAAATCAGTCATTTGGGAAAAATGTTAATGTTGGCATTGTTCCTAAGTTCAGAACGAAATTGTGAACAAACAATTTGCAAAATTGACAACTAATGACACACTGATTGGTTTATTTCTTCAAATTTATTGTTACTAAGTGCAAAGGAAAAAACAAAAAAAAAACTAGTAGCTAGATTTTATTCAAATTTTAATCGTTTGTTTGTTCTAATGAAAGACATCATTGACGAAAATTTGAATAAAATCGTTCAACAAATTCTAGGTGTTGAAATTTTTATGGAAGTCAGTATATTTTAATAATATTCCAGAACATTTAAAATAAATCTAGTTTTAATTACAAAGTTTAGTAACAATTATTCATTGTTCGCAATTAGCTGAGAAAATCGTTAGTAAGTTCATGTTGAAGGTTTAAATAGTTTTAAATAGGTGCATTTAGATCAATGCACTCTGCATTTTCACAGTGTGTCTGCCAAATACCCATCTTCAGCTGATGAAAAACATGTTTTGGTGTTTCGCAAGCCGAGTCTCTTCTCATTCAGCTCGATCATCTGACTTGGGTACTAATCGATAGTTATCGTTTTCAAGATAATCAAAAGTCCGACTTTTTGAATCACACAAAACATTTTTATCTGACTCCTTATAAATCGCTCAAAGATTGAAAAGATTCGCCTTGGTTTTGCGGCATACGACTCAATTCGTCATGTATCGATATTATACACCTTTTCCTATATGTTTTCATGTGTGGTAACAGCTTTGCTCGCTTTTCATGAAGAAAATCCTGAATACAAGTACGCCCAATGTATTTAAGTCAAGAAAACACTCACAAGCACGCACGTATGCACGCTCACGCGCTCGCGCACACGCACACACACACTCACACACACGTACACGCACGCGCATGCACACGCTCACCCACACGCACACGCACACGCACACGCACACGCACACGCACATGCACACGCACATGCACACGCACACGCACACGGACACGCACACGCACACGCACACGCACACGCACACGCACACACACGACACGCACACGCACACACGCCACACCACACACACGCACACGCACACGCACACGCACACGCACACGCACATGCGCACGCACACGTACACGACACGCACACGCACACGCACACGCACACACACACGCAGTTATTTTTGATGGTGCTTCATTACCAAAAGTTGGACGAAGCGATTCTATGCATTGTTGTTGGGTTAGGCCTTTACGAAATTCGTAATAAATCATCCCATGAAAACATGCACTAGTAATCTGCATTTTTTCAGAAAATGACTTTCTTCAAACAGTCACTGTCAACAAACTACTTTCTAAGCCGTCGCTGATTTAACAATAATAAAGTTGAAATTTTACGAATATGTAATTACGCAGTTCAATAGCACCATCTAGTTGTAACAATATAAAAGGCAACGACCTTCGTATTTAACTTTATTAATAATATGAAGTATTTTCTTTGCAACAAACCCTCTTTAATGTTCACAAATTTCATCCATTGAAAGGAAATTGTAGCAACGTGTTTGAATTGAATTTTCATTTAATTTTAAGTAAAGTGCAACTGAAACTTAAATAAGTTATGGTTACACTCGAAACGGGCTCGTTGGATATAAGCGCGCTATTCCTTGAATGGTGAGCAGATACGATAACAATGGTTCAGAAAACGGTTATTGATTGTTCATTAAATGGAAAATACTTTATCAAAAATGATCGCTGCAAATCAGAAATTGATTCGTAAGGACCGTCATCAGACGATTTAGAATTGCCAAACTTTTCACGAAGAATTGAGAATATATTGCAATGTATCAAAATTTATTTGAGGTGCAATGACTACTGACCAAACGCAGAAAATAATTAAAAATCACGAACTTTAGGCATCAACGCAAGCACTCCAGAAAACCTTTCAGGAATAAAATAAGCGATGGGACCGGTGTCTGTTTGCGGAGGAAGACCATTATGGAAGTGACAATTATAACATTTTTATAGCACAAGTCCCCTAAGCTTTAAATACTATATCGTACGGTTTACAACATGCATTACATAAGCTTTTGGGCTTGGACCCAAAATCCTTAAAAGTAAAAAAAAAATCCGTCTATTCAATTATTTCGTTACTCTGAACACGTGCACGTAAGATTTACTAGTACACAAAAATGTGAAAAACTTCCACTTATACTAATCGAACATTATATATTTTCGATAAATCTCTTGTTTTTGGTGCTTTTTAGCAAGGAGTCATACTGGTATCTGTACTACATTCTATTTTATGTTTGTGGCAGTAGCGTTTATTTGGTCTCGTGTTACGTCTATTATATGTGCCTTCTACTTTAGAATTATTAGGAAGTTACGGTTTTTCCATTAATGTTAAATTGATTATATGATAGAACACCTATTGCACCTATTTTGGCACTATGTTAGTTAAGTAAGTGTTTGCAGCAAATTGTATTTGAGAACAATAGCAGTTAGCAGGCAACAACTAAGATTCGGTACATTTAGTTGCGTAGGGGAGAAAATTAGTAATTTTGAAGCCTTTTTAATAAGGGGAACCATGAATTTTTCTTAATATAGATCTTAAACATTGAAAAATTAAGCAAGCTATTAAAACACTGTTAGTACACAGAAAATAAACACAGATACACAAACACATCAATGTAGAAAGAAGGCTAATATAGTTGCACAAAAGCGAATTATGTATTTATTTACAAACATTTTTTCTGAATATTCGCAGTAATCTCTTTAAAATAGCTCATTTTCAACTAATTTTGAGTTGATTCTTGAGCGGATTGAAAAAAAAACGAAAATATTTTTTCTACTAAAAAACACCATTATCGAATGTTTATATCTAGGTAAAACAAAAAATTTCGTATCGGGTTGTAATGCAGATTTGTTTCGAGCAATCTCTTAATTACTAGACTTTCCCACTTACGGTACGGGAGTGGCTTTGGGTCACGGTTGTATAGGGATGATTAAGTGTAACTGCAAAGTGGAACCTGAACACAGTGTATTAAGTAGAAATTACAATTTAGTATGCGTATCGTATGTTCATAATGTAAATAGTACTTAAATGATGAAAAACAATAATAATTAATGGAATACCACTAGGACAATATAAGACACCCTATCAGTGGGCGTTTAAAGGTTCGACTAGTTAAATAAGTGGTCGATAGGTAGGAGGTTAAGCGGTCAAACGCTATAAAGTGATATTGGATTATTGCATACGTTAGTAATTACGTTTATTGAAAATCCTAGATCATTGTGTGAATTTACACTGTTAATGGTATTGAGTTCACTAAGAGGTCGTGTCTTATCCTCTTTATAGTGTGCTGCCAGATATTGAAAAACTTACTTCTGTCTTAGACGGGGTGATTAGTCAAGAAAATGCTATATGGAGTAAAGATTGGCATGCCTTGATTCTACCGAGGGTAGAAAAATTGTTATTGTTGGTTCTGGGGGGAGAGGATGAAAACTGACATGACCTGCTTTTGTATACAGGATAGATAAAGGGTTTTTTGTATTTTATGTTCAGTGTGCTGTATGCTGAATTCCCGGGCAGTGCATTAAATCATGTATAAATAAGCTAACGAGGAGATATTTAGGTAATTATGATTCTGTGTTCTAACAACTACATCACAACGATATTCTTATGGAAGTCGGCGGACATAACTGAGAGTGTGGAGGTAGTTAAGGAAGGGGGGGGGGCGAGACGTGGAATATCACTTGCGCATCTTTAGGGGATTGAGGAAAATATAGTACAAAATATTACCAAATATTGAAATCAACTAACTTACCTTTTTTATGTATACTTATAGACACATTACAGAGTTGGTTAAATTACATTGGGAGTGTGGGTTGGTGGGTAGGTGCCTGCGTGTGTGCGTACGTACGTGCGAGCATGTGTTGTGTGAGAGTGTGTGGTATGCGCGTGTGTGCGTGGGCGGGCGCGTGGGTGCGTGCATGTGTGCGTGTTTTTATGTATGTTTGTGTATGTCTGTGTTTGTGTGTGATCATGTGTGTATGTGCGTGGGTCGGGATGTCGGTGTGCGTGTGAGTGTGGGTGTGGGTCAGGGTGTGTCTGGGTCGGGGTGTGCGTGGGTGTGTGTGTGGGTGTGGACGTGGGTGTGTGTGTGGACGTGGGTGTGGACGTGGACGTGGGTGTGGGTGTAGGTGTGCGTATGCGTAAGCGTGTGCGTATGCATAAGCGTGTACGTGTGCGTGTGTGCGTGTGCGTGTGCATTTGCGTGTGGTTGAGCGTGCGCTGACGTGTGCATATACGTGTGCGCGTGTGCGTAAGGGTGTATGCGTGAGTGTGGGTGTGTGGGCGTGGGTGTGGGTTTGTGTGCGTACATACGTACGCGCGTACGTGTGTGTGTGCATGTGCTTGTGCGTATGCGTGTGCGTGTGCGTGTACGTGTGCGTGGGAGTGTGCGTGTGCGTGCGTCGGTGCGTGTGCGTGTGCGTGTGCTTGTGCGCGTGCGTGTGCGGGTGCGTGTGAGTGTGAGTGTGCGTGTGCGTGTGCGTGTGCGTGTGCGTGTGCGTGTGCGTGTAGATGTATGTTGGTATCCATGATAACTTCATGGGAGAGGGGAGGTTTATTAGTAACAGTGTTTGGTTTTTATCAAATATTTCTGAAACAGCTGTATATTTTAAAGATATAAAAAGAATAACATATTCATTAATTATGTTCTATGCTATTTTTTGATATGATGCAAGAAATTCCCAAGGTAGAACTTAAGATAATTTTTTTTTGAATACCTCAATAACGATTAATTTTATAAAAAAATGTGTAAATATATTCTTTAAAGAATATATTTTCGATATAAAATTATTTTTAAATCAAAACAAGTCTTAACATTAATTAAATAAGACTGAGAATGCTTAAAGCTCATTATCGATATTTTATAGAAACGGGCTGCTTTGGAATTTGGAATACTAATCTCTATTAGACAAAGTTTTAGTCGTCCATCTGACTTGGATTATTGTCATCACAATGTTGCCTATTTTCGTTATGAACGTATTAAAAAAGGGGTTGCACGATTATCTAAAAAAAAATTTGTCAAAATGTTGAATTTATTTTAATTTTCACTTTGTGGGTTGGAAGCTCGTATGTTGTTCCACATCACATATTTAATATAGCAATAGAGCAACTGTAAATTTAATCTGCAAAGAACATATAGTAATGTCAGCATGAAATAGTGTGTCTAGAGAAATAAGCCTTTATAAATCCTAACTCGAAAATAGAGCACTTGCTTAACAAACATAATTAACATAGGAAGTTGTATCAGTTATAGCATACCTTCTATAATAAGCTTGAAGTGTGAATATATATTTATTCAAAATATCTGGTGTGGAACAACACGATCTTACAACCTACAAAGTGGAAATTGAAAGCAATGAATTAATTTTAATAATATAAATTTATTAGGATAACTATGCAACCTGCTTTTTAATACGTTCATAACGAAAATAGCAACATTGTAAATTCAAAAACAATCATTTGTGTCAGACAGATGTTTAAAATTTCATGTCAGATAGAGGTTAATAGATGCTAATTTCATTAAAAAATTCCAAAGCTGTCCGATTCTGTAAAATATCGATAATACAAGTTAACCGCGTCTATTGGGTTTAAATGGTGTATTATTATATTTATATTTATATAAGTATGTACGTTTAGATCGTAACTACAGTTATCGTCCTCAGTAGTGCAAACATCTTTTATAATTATTTTAACACCCTAAACAATTACAAACGATTTTACCACTAATGACAACGATAACTGTAATTGTTATACAAACGTATAGACTTACCTAAGTATAAATATACACCGTTTAAACAGTATTTGCAAACTAACTGAGTGCGCGACCAGTGTAGCGGAAGGAGAGAGCAAACATCGCCTAGAATATCGCGCCCGCGAATTATCTCGCGGGGGCGGAGCGACCTCGCGCCTTCAGCTTCACACCCGCGGAGTTTTTCGCGCACGCAAAATTTTTCGCGGTTCCGGGTGGGCGGGAAAAGTGCACCTAACAGTGACCGTAACAAACACCGGTATAAAAGTAAGTTTTAGTGTATAAATTAGTTTTTAATACCAAAATTAGTGTAAATAAATAGTGAAAATTAGAAATTAAGAAATAAAAAAGCATGGAAACCACAACAGTGCATATAACAGATTCCACAGTATCATTAGACAATTTACCAATGCAAGAGATCCAAAAAGTCATGAACGAAATAGAATACCTAATAACCATAAAAACTAACCCCAACACAAGCGAAAATAAAAATAAGGCACAACAAACACCGAAACAAAACACAAAAATCAACAAAAACGTAATCCACAAACGAGCACGCAAGAAGACAATACCATGGTCGTAGACAAACAAGCAAAACCACGAAAAAACAAAAGAACATATAAACTGCCCAACCAACAATAGAGACAAGCAACAAATATCACATACTGGAAGTACAAGGAAGAGGGGATCAGCATCCACACACCAACCACGTCGGACTACAGAACACAAACTAAATACTTTGATGAAAACAACATTCAATACTACACTTTTAAATTCAAAAGCGAACAAACACTTAAAGTAGTGCTTCGCGGACTACCAACCTTTTTAACCACAGAAGAAATAAAAGAAGATCTTATCATCCTACAGGAATACGAAACCCTAAAGTGTACCAGGATGACAAACAGGGATGGGAAACCTATGCCACAAATTGCAATAGAAATATAGAAAAAATATAAGTCAATATACAGACCGAAGAGCTGCTGCCACCTCGAAATCACAGTTGAAGTGATGTATAAAAAGCGATCCACAAGAGAATGCCATAGATGCCAAAAATACGTATACTCCCAAAATAACTGTAAAGCCGAATACAAGTGCCTAAAATGCGGAAACTAACACTCTACTCACCTCTGCGAAAAACCTAAAACCATACCAGCAAAATGCGACGGTCCTCACCCCGCTAACTACCAAAATTGTAAAGCGAACCGCAGACAGAACAATAATCAAAATGAACAAATTAATAAACCAAGAACATACAGCGAAGTAGCAAAAACACCCACCGAACAAGAAAATACTACAGAAACAACCGCTCAACCAACAAATTAAAAAAACACAACAGAACCCAACGGAAAAAGAATAGCAATGCTAATAGGCGAACTCTTTATACAATTCAGCCAATTAAACCCTACAGAAACACAATCAGTATCCTTCCTAAACACTACAACTTCCCTCTTAAAAGAAGCCTCCCCTTAAACATCCCAAACTACAAAAACCCACAAAACAGACACAGGAAAAGGACAAACCGGAAGAACAGCCAAAAAAAGAAACAATGCATAAGCACTCTTCAATCGCAACACAAACCCGACATCTAAAAATACAATATACATAACAAAACACAACCACACAAAACACAAGATGCCGTTAAGCATCTAAAACACTGAAACCAACATAATCAAACAAACAATTCTCAAATACAAGACTAAGGAGAAAAGGAGACAACAGTCTCCGTCTCAACTTTCATCCAAGACGTGCGCAGATGTGTAGTAATGATGAAAGTTTAGATTTTCGTAAAAGTTATGTAAAATTAAATTTTCTTAACAAAATAATTGTTAATTAATCGTTATTCAGATACTGACAAAATTAATTAATTTCCACCATGGGAATTTTTTTGACGCTAATCTACGCGCAATATCAAAAAAATTGCATAGAACAAATTTAATCGATAAGTTCTCTATCTAGGTATGTTTACATCTTTGAAATATGCAGCTTTTTGAGAAATATTTGATAAAAACCAAAAACTGTCCCCTGTTTCCGCCAAAATCAAATCCCGGAGAAATGAAATGAAGCTTAAGTACAAAATTTCAAGTACATATGTATTATGTTTCTGAAGTTATGATGAATACTAACATACATCCACACACACACACACACACACACACACACACACACACACACACCACGCCGACGACACGCACGCAGCACGCACGCACGCACACGCACGCACGCACCACGCACGCACGCACGACCACACACCACACACACACACACACACACACACACACACACACACACACACACACACACACACACACACACACACACTCACACACACACACACAAACACACACACACACACATACACACACACACACACAAAACACACACACACACACACACACACACACACACACACACACACACACACACACACACACACACACACACACACACACACACACACACACACACACACACACACACACACACACACACACACACACACACACACACACACACACACACACACACACACACACACACACACACACACACACACACACACACACACAAACACACACACACACACACATCAGTAGAAAGGGGACACCTTGACCGCCATCTTGGATTTTGACGTCACAAGACCGCCCACGTGGGAGACTGTATTTTGCACTCCTATCGTTTCGTTTCGGAGGCCTTTTTCAACCCCTTGATGGAATTTTCATCCCTAATTACTGTTTTTTTGTTTTTACTCGCCCACGTGTAGGATGTTTTTTCACCTCTATTTTTGACGGCTTCTTTCCGGAGGTCTTTTTCAACCCTTGATGGAATTTTCAACCCTTTTGGTTGTATTAAGAGCCTTTTTTTGACAGCCATGCCTTTTTTGTACTTGCTCGCGTGGGGGTCACATTTAGGCCTTGGGATTGGTTTGGAGTTGGGGTTGGGGCAGGATGATGGCTTCTTTTCGGGGGCCTTTTGCAACCCCTTGGTGGTTAGGCAATAGCGCGCTCATGCAGTGTTCTATTGGAAGGTGTATGGTTAGGCCACGCCTCACTTTTATCTGATTGGTCGTACGTGCACCAGCCTCCCTGGCTTCTGATTGGTCCTTAGCCCCACTGCTCAGCCGCTGTGCTCTGATTGGAGGACTCTGAATTCTGATTGGTTATGGCGGGAAATTTGAAATTGTTTTTAGTAATAAAGAGCTTCTTGTAAGACCGGTGTAGATCTTCAAAACTTGTTCTCGAGCCTTCGCCCCCTGTCGCGGCCCCCTGGTTGGTAATGGTATGGGGTCCTAACCTTATATATAAGTGCAGAAACTAGCTCTTGGGCCTTGGTTCCTATCGTGCCCCCTTGGTGCAATTGTATCAGGGTCTGCGCCATGGCTCCTTTGAGTTAAAATTGATTTTAGCGCCATCTAGTGGCGTATAGAAATGAACACCTTCTATAATAGAAGTTGATCATGCGCACATCTGTCTCGCTATATCTCGTTTTTCTCTCTCCCTCTCTCTCCTTCGGCTCTTTCTCACACTCAAACAAATCAATTAATTAATTAATTAATCAATCAATCTCAAACAAATCATGCTCGATCAAATCAATCAGATCAATCTCAATCAATCAACTGAAATCATGTCTTACAATTTGCGGAAACCAGATTACAGCTCAAAAGGCTCTTAATACAACCAAAAGGATCTTAATTAAGAGTTAAACTCCGACCAAGGGTTGCAAAAGGCCCCCGAAAAGAAGCCAACATCCTGCCCCAACCCCAAGGCTTAAATGTGCCCCTCACGTGAGCAAGTACAAAAAAGGCATGGCTGTAAAAAAGGCTCTTAATACAACCAAAAGGGTTGAAAATTCCATCAAGGGTTGAAAAAGGCCTCCGAAAAGAAGCCGTCAAAAATAGGGGTGAAAAAACGCGTCCTACACGTGGGCGAGTAAAAACAAAAAGGCCGTAATTAGGGATGAAAATTCCATCAAGGGGTTGAAAAAGGCCTCCGAAAGGAAACCATAGGGGTGAAAAATACGGTCTCCCACGTGGGCGGTCTTGTGACGTCAAAATCCAAGATGGCGGCCAAGGTGTCCCCTTTCTACTCACATCCAAATAGATACACACACACGAGCGCGCGCGCGTGATTCCGCCATGGTCGTTCTTGGAAAACTTTCTTAAACCTTGAAAAAAAAAGGCGATTGCGCAACCTTCTATACTTATATGTATATGTAGACCGGAAGGTAAAAACTATACGTATATTAGTGTTATGAGTTGTTTCATCACTGTGGCACGTGAACGACGAGTTAAAACAAATTTAATTACTATAAATTATTATTTCTAATTATTTATTATTTATTATATTGTTTTATAATTCAAATAGTAATAATAGCAGTGCATACTTCATTGTAGATAAATTTTCGCTGCTAATTTTGTTATTTCTAGTTTAACCTTTAGTTACATTTTTTTCTTTTTTGTTTTACTTTACTGAAAATTCATCTGCAATTCTTGAAATGCTAAAAGTTTGTAAATTTAGTTGGCAACAAAAAACTCTTAAGCTATAGAAGAAAAGAGAAAAGTCAATGTGCAAGGCGGACTGGTGGGGGGTTCCGGGTTCCTTCAACTACAATGAGGGATTCCCAACATGCATACATTAGGTGAGTATACATGGTAGGGTTAAGGGTAGATGCCGTTAGGATAGGATCGGAAGGAACGAGCTCAGAGGAAACGTTACTGCTTTAGCAATGGGCTAAATAACCGCAGATGATCTGCGTATGCTTCGTGATCATCTGGCTATATGTGTATGAGGAAAACCCTCTAAAATACCAGACACAAAACAGAAGGTAACACGAATAGAAGCCGTTCCCTCCTGAATTCTAAGTTAATTGTGTTACCAGGACCCACCACCTCAGTAATCCACACTATCCTTCAAGTTATGCAAATATCTTTAAGGACGAAAAATGTAGTTTAAAAAAGTATTGTGAAGTAACTGATATTTGTAATGTAATGAGCAAGTATCTCATGAAGCTTCTGGACAGTGAAGCGTTATTTTAAACAACAATGTAAATTTGATGATGATTGTTTCAAGACATAAAGCATATATGTATATCAAGTTAAAATTGACCTTATATTTTATATTTACAAACTTATTAGTAAGAGAATTGGTGTTTAGGAAAAATAATAAAGCTCCATAAGTATTTGAGTCATTTTCCAGTTTCTTTTATATAATGTAAACCACTTACGGATAACTGGATTTATTGCATAGATATATCCAACAGGGACACGTCGCGTCTTGTCACTTTAAGATAAATTAGTTTTATATTTACATTGTTGATGTATTTTTCCGTTTTAGTGAAAAAACGCGTAATTTCTCTCTATGGAATTTTATGAAAGAGGCGAATAGTGACATTTGAGCACTAACACATTCAATAACTTAGTTTATGATCACATGTAACGTAAACGACAATAATTTAAATCATCTCATTCATGCAATGAAATTGCGCAAGTTCTTGGATGAATAGTAAATTCTAGTACTAAAGCATCTTGCTAGATCCTATATGCGGTTATTAACACTTGGTTATGTTCATGTTCCAATATCTTAAAGTTTATTATACCACAGGAATGTCATATCCCTACTTTTTATGCATTTAAATGAAGGCTGTAGTTCGAAACTCAAATTTTAGATAATTGAATTTAGAAGTGCTGCTTTTATGACTATGTTATGGTTCCGTTTAGCTGAATTATTACGACTTTTATAGCACGATTACGTTTACAAATCAAAATTCTTTGCAGGTAATTTCAGTACATGTGCTATGAACACGAAGCAACTGAACTTTTATTACATAAAGTTCTTTTAAATGCAAAACCAGACAATTTCTTCTGAAACTGAACGATCCAAGACAAATTTTTAATTTCGTGTTTGTTTTTATAGGAAAATAAACTTTTATCTTTATACAATATCAAGAATGTATTCAGAACGGCTTCGTAATATAAAAAGCGTATAACAAGCGCAGTCAGTCCCCTGAAAATTAAACATTGCAATTTTCTCAAAGAAATAAAAGCTTTAAGAGCTTTCCAAGGTGTTGTGGATCGTAAACAGTTCCGAAAGTGGTTCTCAAAATAAAGCGCGAGTAAAGTAAGCAAGCTCAAACTCCCCTCATCATCGGTTTCGTCCTGGCCAAGGGATTACCATTGCATTTAAATAAATACATAAATATTACATCACGGAATTGTGTATAATTAAATTCCAGAGCCGCGGAAGCCTCTTTTCGGAATGCTAATTTCTTGCTGATTGTAATGGATGTTCATTTTACTTCGGAGAGAAGTTTCTATAAGGATATTGTACGCGACTTCTACGTGCAGCTGCTTGCTTGTGTATTTACGTAATTTGTTCAAGTTGAACGAATTATGCAAAGTCGAACTTCAAACTGTCTTTTGCATGCAGATATTTACTTCTTTAGATTAATTTTGAAAACAACCTCACTTGTATAATTTAACTCAATGCCGATTTAGATAAAAGAATAACATTTTTCTAAAATTATATTTTTGTTCGCTTAATTTTTAATGTAACTTTCATATTTTTAAAGCCGATTTTAGACTTTAAACCCTTCCTGGATTATCCAATTTTTTTTTTGTAACATTAACATTACAATATCATAAATGGGAAATGGTGTACGTATATTTATTTTGTTGGTTTTATGACTTCTTATAAGGGTTTCTCTAGGTCATACCACTTCCTGTTATCCCAGTAGTCGCCATTAACTTCCTTATTTTACATAGAACAGCCGGTGTATTACTTCATTTTTGGATTCCTGTGAAATATTGAGTTCCATCAGATTTCCGTATACTTATTTTTAACTGTTTCATATATAACAAACAAAATACACTCACGTACCACACAAAATTAAAAAAAACACCGAACGCGTTTCGTTAGCTACCCTATCATCATCAGCGGTCGACTAGGGCGGACTAAAGAAAATTTCTAACATATATACCATCAGCGAGTAACGCTTCGTTGCTAATCTGGTGAAAGTGAATGTGAAAGTTATGAAAGTTTAATGAGTTCTGAGTAGCCTAAAGGTCCTTGATCATCATTATTCATTAGAATTTGTTTGTTTTTGAAGATCTCTAAACTTTCATAACAATCAAGTTGGTGCTTATTACTTACATGTTTGATTAAAGATACCTCATCTACTACGTGACTTTTATCATACATATGTAGCGCTACGGCAGACTTGTCTCAACGTTTGTATTTTATATGAGTTAAATGTTCATTAAAGCGAATTTTGATAGGTCGTTTAGTTTGCCCCACATATATTTGTTCACAATTTTTACAATTAATCTTATAAATTCCAAACCTATCCTGCTTATCCACTTTATCTTTGGATTGCCTAAAAGAGTTTGCAAACTATTATCTGAAGTAGTGACTGTTTTCAAATTAATTTTGGATAAGATTTTAGGTAGAGGTAGCGATAGTTTGGTACTTCATCTGAAAACCCATTGTATGCAGCAATCCCCTTAATATAATTTTGCAATTTATGAACCAAAAAGTTAAAAGCCGCGAGTTTATGCTGTCTACTGTGATTTGAGTCATTGGTTATGAATCTTTTAGTGCTAGTTTCCTTACGATAAACATCTATATCTAGTTTACTGCCATTTCTTGTTACCAGAGTATCAAGGAACGGGAGACTGTCATTTGCCTCTATCTCATAGGTAAATTTGATTGTTGGAAATTTAGAATTTAAAGTTTCTACAAAGTCCTCAACACTACAAACTTAATATTAAGGATGGCGAACACATCATCCACGTATCTAATCCAAACTCTAGAAAAATAACGCAAATCGCGTTTTAAGTCTGTCCCAAATTAACCCGTGAATAGATTGGCTATAAACGGAGGTAAGCTATTGCTCATAGTCGTACCATATTCTTGCTGGAAAAATTGATGGTTAATTTTGAAAAAGGTTTGTTTCATACACAAATCTGCTAATTTAAGAAAATCTTCTAATTAAACTAAGATTTGATCTATTGGAACGCTCGGAAACAGTGAACAAACGTCGAATGACACTAAAATTTCATTTTCTGTAAGTTCAATGTTTTTTTTTAACAAAATTGCTAATTTAGCCACACTAAGTTGGGCTGTTACGTGAAGTTATGAAATTTACTAGGTAACCATTTGGACAGTAAGTCGATGACAAAACATTCGTGCAATGTTTATATCGAATACATTCAGGTAGCAATAACGACCAATCGAGTGCTCCTAGGAATTATGAAATTCATAGGTAAGCTATACATTTTTCTGGTAACATCGTACTAATCGGTGTACCAGAATGGTTGTCTAGTAAATCATAACTGCTCCTGCCAACAGCCCAACTAGTGTGGCAAATTCGTATGAATTTATTGACAAAATTAAAAACATTGAACTTACAGAAAATGAAGTTTTAGTCTCATTCGACGTTTGTTCACTGTTTCCGAGTGTTCCAACAGATCAAACCTTAGTTTATTTAGAAGATGTTTTAAAACAAAACCATTTGGACGATAGAGAAGTAAAAAAATTTCTTAAATTAACAGATTTGTGTATGAAACAAACCTTTTTCAAAACTAACCATAAAATTTTCCAGCAAGAACATGTTACGACAATGGGCAATAGCTTATCTCCGCTGATAGCCAATCTATTCATGGGTAAATTTGAGACAGACTTAAAACGCGATTTGCCTTATTTTCCTAGAGTTTGAATTAGATACGTATATGATGTGTTTTCCGTCCTTAACACCAAAATTTGTAGCGTTGAGAACTTTGTGGAAACTTTAAATTCTAAATTTCCGACAATCAAATTTACCTATGAGATAGAGGCAAACGACAGTCTCCCGTTCCTTGATACTCTGGTAACAAGAAATGATAGTAAACTAGATATAGATATTTATCGTAAGGAGACTAGCACTAAAAGATTCATAACCAATGACTCAAATCACTATAGACAGCATAAACTCGCGGCTTTTAAGTTTTTGATTGATAGATTACTTAATTTTCCACTTTCAGTTCAAAATTATAATAAAGAATTGCGCACTATTAAAGGAATTGCTGCATACAATGGGTTTTCAGATGAAGCGGTTATGGATATAGTTAGGAAACAAACACATTGGATGAGGGTTAAAAAAGTAACTACATTAGGTAACGCTAGAGAACAAATAGAAACAAAGTATGTAAAGTTATCAAACTATCCTGCTTATACAAAAGGTCTACCTAAAATCTTTTCCAAAATTGAAAAAATTTTGAAAACAGTCACTACTTCAGATAATAGTTTGCAAACTCTTTTAGGCAATCCAAAGGATAAAGTGGATAAGCAGGATAGGTCGGGAATTTATAAGATTAATTGTAAACATTGTGAACAAATATATGTGGGGCAAACTAAGCGACATATCAAAATTCGCTTTAAAGAACGGTTAGCTCACATAAAATACAAACGTTGGGACAAGTCTGCCGTAGCCCTACATATGTTTGATAAAAATCATGTAGTAGATGAGATATCATTAATCAAACAGGTTAGTAATAAGCACGAACTTGAGTGGTATGAAAGTTTAGAGATCTTCAAAAACAAACAAATTCTAATGAATATTGATGACTAAGGATCTTTAGGCTACTCAGAACTCATTAAACTTTCATAACTTTCACATTCACTTTCACCAGATTAGCAACGAAGCGTCACTCGCTGATAGTATATATGTTAGAAATTTTCTTTAGTCTGCCCCAGCTGACCGCTGATGATGATAGCGTAGCTATCAAAACGAGTTCGGTGTTTCTTTAATTTTGTGTGGTACGAGGGTGTATTTTGTTTGTGACGGATCCTGCCACAATTCCAGTGTTCCAGATTTTTCTGTTTCATAGATAACGATTCTTTTGAAAATTTTATCACACTGCACCGACTAGTGGTAAGCGCTTCTGGGGTAGAGGAAAGCACAAGAATGATACTTTCGACATCCGTATTGACATTTGATTTATAGTATATAGAATGTAAATCATCCCAAAGTTGACAAAGTTCGTTCTTTCAATTGTGACATCCTGTATATTATTGGATGGTCGTATGTAGAATTTGATTCTGTATCGATTAGCTATATCTCCTCCTGTACCTATTTTCAACGGTTTCCTTGTTAATCAATATTATTATCAAAAGCTGATGAAACTCCAAAACTCCTATCTAGTAAGGCTTGGTTTTGACAGGAATAGAAACAATATTGTTTTTATGTCAAAACAGGATCAGCTCACAGATTCGTTATCTACTTACACAAGAATCGAAGCTCCGTTTATGGCAACTGGAAGTGTAAGGGCAACTGGATATTACCTAAAGCCCATAATAAATAAAGAAGATAACAACGTGAATGGGTTGGCTTATTTTCAATCTCATTCACGGAGTTCAGCAGCAGTACGGGATTTGGATATTTTAAGAGTATCAATTCACAGAATATTAAGGAAACATAAAATGCTTCTTTTTTCTGAGATAACTGCACACGGCCGACTTTTGCGAGTTCATGTGCATAAGAAAACCGAAGATCCGAGATTTCACATAAGATTATGTGGACCTATGATTCAAAATTCTGCAGGCAAGGAATTATAAATTGCCGAAATGATCACTACTGGATGCAAGATAATCCACGTGGTTTATTAGGGATTTCCTAAATGATCTATTTCCTCGTGCGTGACAGAGCAAACAGTTGGTACCAGCTGGACGGTGCCCTGGCACATACTATTACAGCTGCACACCAGCAGTTGACCTTGATGTTCTAGGATCGGTGGATTGGTCCACAGAGACCCTTGAATGGCCACGCAGAACATCCGATTTGACTCTATTGATTTTCATCTTTGGGGCGTATAAAAGACTAGTGTACTCTGGGCCTGTACAAACTAAAGGGGAATTATTGAACACTGTTCCCCACGCGTGTACTAATCTAAGGCCAGACAATCTTCAGAGGTCTGTTACGCGAAGAATATATGACAAAGTTGTTCAGTGTTTAAACCAAAATGGTGGTTATACGGGGTGTCCTGAAAAGAATGGGCATACTACAGGGGTATCTTCTTTGAATTAAAACATACCAATTTAAGTCAACTTACCTTAGTACCAAGTTGCTCTCTTAAGGACATACGAGCCTTTAAAGATTTATTTTTTTTTCTATTTTTTTGAGTTATTTAAATGAAATTTGGTTTTATAGGTTTTTGATTAGCTGAATGTGTCTGTGAAATCAGTTTTTGTGTAAAGTATAGAGGGCGCTTGCAGCAACCTATATGTTACATTCTCGTTATCATATTTTTTTTGGTATGTGAAAAATTTGACAAATTTTTAAAAAGTTTATAATAATAGCTTGATAAAAGGTATTCTTGTCGCAAGTCGCTAAACTGCAACATTTTCAAGAAAAATGTATTTAAAATTAGTACTACAGATTCTATTACTCTCGCGAACATTCAATATAGGGTATTCGACAGCAATATTAACAAACAAAAAATGAGTGCCAATGACGTACACCAACAAATAAATTAATAAAGCGACATGAATATGATTTATATTAAATATATTTATTTTAAAAATGTAGTTTGTTACCGCCACTATTCTTTTATTTTTTTTCAATATATTTTGGTAATATTTTTTGTATTACATTAGACCAGTTGGATAATACATCTTCATCATACCTAATATTCATTTTTACGAACTTCTAATATGTGTGATCCACTTATCCGTATGTACAAGATTTGTTTGTAACAGTTACTTATGTTAACTTAACGAAAATTCAGTAAAAGATATATTTATAATTACTTCCTGTAAATTATTTAACTTCCATTTAAAGGAGAGGGAGTTGCTATCTATCTTAAAGTACATCAAAATATAATTAAATACAAAAAAATAGATTTAAACAATTTTTGCGTTGATAAACAAATTCAAGTTTGTGCAATTTCCTATTAGTATTATTATCGATCAACTGAACAAATAATTGCAAATTGTTATAAATCGCCATCGGTTGACGTTAAAATATTCATTGTTTCTTTAACGAGTGTATTAGAGTTTATTTTTAAACCAAGTGCCAACATAACAGTCCGTGGAGATTTCAATGCACACGCTAATATAAATTCTTCCGATTTCATTACGTTATCTAATAATGTATCTACTTTTAATCAAAAAATGTTGTAGGACGGCCTACCGGAGTCACAGGAACAACTGCACAATTATTGATCATAAAACCCAGCGGTGCCCATGGTACAGCCTGTGTTGTTGACAATGTTATTTCCGACCATAAAACCATACTTTTTGATAAAGAAAAAACAGGTAAGAGTTTTTCATGTTATCGAAGAAATTTTGGATGTAATTCAATTAGTAGATTTGAAAGTGAGTTGGCCTCAATAAATTGGAATCATTTGTGTACCATTGTTGATACAAATGCGGCATTTGATTTTTTCTATAACAATTTTATGTACATATTTGAACAACATTTTCCTCTACGGATTTGTAGAAATCATGGTGTAAACAGAACTTTATCTTGGGTTAACCAAGAAATTGAATCTTCTAGAGACAAACTAAAAAAATTATTTACCTTGTGTAGGAAATACCCTTTCTTAGTACCAAATTACAAATTCGCAAATAAACGCCATAAAAAATTGTTGAGTCAAACTAAAAAGGAACATTTTCAAAATATAATTCTAAATAGTGCAAATCCTACAAGGAAGGCTTGGCAAATAGTTTCTAAAATTTCTGAGAAACCGACATTACAAAATGCTAACGTAAGAAAAATTCTAACGAAATTGCAAACCCTTTGTGTAATTTTTTTAAAATGCACCTCCAGATGTAATTAAACGAATATCAAAGTCTAAAAACTCTTTATAAAAGGACCAATTTATTATAAATAGTTACTTCCTCCTACAACCGTGTACTGAAGAAGAACTATTTTGCGTTGTAAACAGCAAACTAAAAAATAAAAGGTCAGCAGGTCCTGATAACATTCTTGATTTTATTCTGAAACGTATACTATTTTATGTCTTAAAACCTCTTACGTATATAATTAATCTCTCCTTTTGATTGTATTAACCACAATGAACTAATTAAAATATTAAATTGTTCCGGTAATAGTGGGGCAACTTTAACTTGGCTTCAAAGTTTTTTACATAATCGATCCCATTATGTAAGTATTATGAATAATCATAACAATGCAATGTGTGAATTTAAATCAAAAACAATTAACATAGATGTTGGTGTTCCCCAAGGCACTATATTAGGACCCATTTTGTTCCTGTGGTACATAAATAATTTTGCAAGTACCATCGCTGATGGATTTGTTGTTCAATACGCGGGTTATACATGTATCATTGTTTCAGAAGAGTCTAATGCTGCATTAAGAGTCAAATGTGATAGCATATTAAATGATATTTATATTTGGTTTAGAAATAAATCTATACTCTTAAATCCCGATTAAACTAATTAGGTTAGATTTCATAACCACCAAAAAAAATTCCAACTCTTACCTTAAGTATAAACTCCAATAATATTACAAACCAGAGTAGTATAAAATTTTTGGGACTTTGTGTTGATGAATGCTTAAATTGGAAGAAACATTGTCAACAACTGATTTCCTAATTGAACTCGCATCTTTACTTATTCAGACATTTACGTCATATTCTAAATATCAAAAATTTTTATATTCCGACCCATAAAAGCGTGCTTGCTTGCAAATCTCCAAGACAAGTAGGGTTAAAATACTACAATAAATTGCCAGAGGATATAAGAAATAGTAATACATTAAATAGATTTAAATTCAAACTAATGGAATATCTGTCATAAAAAGTGTGTATAGTGCTGACGAATTTATGTAATAGTAGTGTGCTAATTAATAATAATATTAGGATTAAGGACGAATCTTAAACAATAATTGCTATTGTCAAAGAATAAACATATTTTTACTTTACTTTAAATACTGTTGAGGATGATGTAACAATAAGTATTCGCCGATTATTATTAAATGTTGGATTATCCCGTACTGTAACATCCAATGTTTTACATATGCAGGAGCTTTATCACTTTCATTATCGCCCAGTCCAAAATTTACTGCCCGGTTATTTTTTGACCAGATCAAATTTTTGTGAATTTATACTGCGTAAGAATAGGCAAAATCCAGCATTTATAAGTAGAATTTTAATTACAAATGAAGCAACGTTTACTAAGAGAGGAGTTTTAAACAGAAAGGATAGTCATGTGTGGGCTGACGAAAATCCACATGTCATCTTGGAGCGACATTTCCAGCATGAATTTAAAATTAACATCTGGTGCGGAATAATTAATAAAAATCTTGTTGGTCCTTTTGAACTCCCAACAAATCTAACTATTAGAAGACGTGCCCGTGAATTTTCGTCATAATATGTGGTATTTAAAAGATGGTGCCCCTGCTCATTACACTGTGGTTGAACAAGATTATTTAAATAACATACTTCCCCATCGTTAGATTGGACGAGGGAGTGAACATCCGGGCCCTCCTGATTTAAATTCGATGGATTTTTATTTTTGGGGACACATAAAAACTCAAGTCTATTCCACCACAGTTAATACAATAGCTGAACTGTGGCAACGAATTAACGAAACTGCAAATAGTATTAAAAACCAGCATCCATCATTTTATAAAGTAAGGGGAAACTTCCTCAAAAGATGCCAGAAATGCATCGAAGTTAACGGTCAACATTTTGAAAATACATTTTAGTGTAATGTTTTGATTTAATGGTTTTTGTGTTTATTTTGGTTCAATTTTCTTGCTAGTTTGTTAATCATTATATTCTGTTTTAAATTTGGTTGCTTGTTTTTATTGTTTGTACATTTGTGCACGTATTTTTTTGGGAGAAGCTAGAAATTAATTAATGTGAAAACATACATTTTTGATAGAAATTCTGTAGTACTAATTCTAAATACATTTTCCTTGGAAATAGTACAGTTTAGCGACTTGCGACAAGTATGCCTTTTATAAAGCTATTATTATGAAGTTTTTAAAAAGTTACCCATTATGTCAAATTTTACACATACCAAAAAAATATGACAACGAGAATGTAACGTATAAGTTGCTGTAAGCGACCTGTATACTATACACAAAACTCGTTTCCCAGACATGTTCAGCTAATGCAAAAACATATAAAAACCAAATTTCAATTAAATAACACAAAAAACAAATGAGTTAATGTGCAAAAATAGAAAACAAAATATATCTTTAAAGGCTCGTATCTCCTTAAAGGAGCAACTTGGTACTAAGGTAAGTTGACTTAAATCGGTATATTTTAATTCAGAGAAGGTACCCCTGTAGTATGGCCCACTCTTTTCAGGACACCCCGTATAACCACCATTTTGGTTCAAACTCTGAATAACTCTGTCATATATTCTTCGCGTAACAAACCTCTGGCTGGATTACTAAACGCATGGGGAACTGTGTTCAATAATTCCCTTCTAGTTTGTTCAGGCCCAGTGTGCACTAGTCCTTTTATACGGTCCCATAGATAAAAACCAAGAGAGTCAAATCGGATGTTCCGCGTGGCCATTCAAGGGTCTCTGTGGACCGACCCTAGAACATCAAGGTCAACTGCTGGTGTGCAGCTTTAGTAGTATGTGCCGGGACACCGTCCAGCGGGTACCAACTGTTTTCTCTGTCACTAGGAAGTAGAGCATTTAGGAAATCCCTAATAAACCACGTGGATTATCTTGTACCCACTAGTGATCATTTCGGCAAATTTATAATTCCTTACCTGCAGTATTTTGGTTCATAAGTCCACATAATCTTATGATGAAATCTCGGATCTTCGGTTTTCTTATGCACATGAACTCGCAAAGTCGACCGTGTGCGGTTATCTCAGAAAAAAGAAGCATTTTATGCTTCCTTAATATTCTGTGAGTTGATGCACTTGAAATATCCAAATCCAGTACTGCTGCTAAACTCCGTGAATGAGCTTGAAAATAAGCCAACCCACTCACGTTATCTTCTTTATCCATTACGGGCTTTAGGTAATTTCCAGTAGCCCTTACACTTCCAGTTGCCATAGACGGAGCTTCGATTCTTGTGTAAGTAGATACCTAACTAATCTATGAGCTGATCCTGATTTGACATAAAAACAATATTGTTTCTATTCCTGTCAAAACCAAGCCTTACTAGATACGAGTTTTGGAGTTTCGTCAGCTTTTGATAATAATATAGATTAACAAAGAAACCGTTGAATATAGGCACAGGAGGAGATATAGCAAATCGATACAGAATCAAATTCTACATACGACCATCCAATAATATATATGGTGTCACGTTTGAAAGAACGAACCATTTCAACTTTGAAAATGAAGTAGTTAGTCTTCAAATTTTGGACCTATGCGATAAATCAATTGTCAATGTAGATTTCAAAAGTATCATTCTTGTGCTTCTGTCTATCCCAGAAGCGCTTACCTTCAGTCGAAAATGTGTAAAAGGAACAGTGTAGAAGATAAGGCTAAATCTTTCAAACTTTTGCAAAGGAATTAAGATATCTAAGAAACAGTTGAAAATAAGTATAGGGCAATCTGTTGGAGCCATTATGAAATTTTCGCAGGAATATATATATATATATATATATATATATATATATATATATATATATATATATATATTAACCGAAAATGGTACGACCTTGAAAATATTTAGAATGAAAGAGAACCTTAAATAACCCTGGAGTGCGAAAATTCAGAATACTACGTTTTTTCTAATCACGAAAACTTCTAACGAACGGCTACCATGAAAAACCTGTTATACCTAACTAATTAAATGTCATTAAAAGTTGTAAAATTACTACATAACGCAGTAATGAACAAAATTAGTTACAATTTGTTAATTTTGTATTTCAAAATGTTCAAACTAAGATATAATGGAAGCATTTTATACAAATCTTTGTGCAGTAGACCAGAAACTAAAATTATAAAAATGTTTCGGTGGGTCAAATCTTCTCAATCTAAAGACAGCTCAATGGACGTAACGTAGTGAAACGTTTAAAAAAACATACTCATTATATATTATTACACTGACCATGGTTCGGATTTGGCAATAAAATGACCGAGTCAAACACGGACCGTTTCTTAATAAAATGCCGCTAGCAACATTTGCATCTATTTAAAGATGGCGCTTAGAATACGTTTTTAAGAAATTTTAAATACGTTTTGAGATCAATTTGGTCAAATTTTCAAAGTGAAACATGCATATCAATTGAAAATTATTATTTGACGTACACATAGCTCAGCGCTGTCAAAACATCCTTACGCGGAATTATACTTAGCAATAAACAAACGCTCCGTTAAAATCGCTACTGTCAACCATGCGAGAATTTTTTTTTAAATCTATTCTATTAAATACATCATGTTTTTCCTTCATTTGATCACATTAAGTTAAGTAGAGACTACTGATCCAAATAAACATGTTTTCATGTATTATACATATACTACAAATTGTTTTGTGAGCAGTACTCTAGCAAAATATACGTCGTAGGATCAAATCCTATTCGAAGTAAACTTTTTATTTAGGTATTTAATAAAATTAATAATAATATTTAATAACATATTTACTTTTGAACTTATTCGTTCATAACAAAACCGATAATAATTTAATATTAGTCAAGTTGCTTTGGTAAGTGTGAATTCGTGCGATATTGTAGGCTCACATTCCATTAATATAAGTAATTTGACTGTAATCTCATTATATTTAGAAATTAAATCAGTTCTACATACATAAAGATAAAATTTACATGGGTTGGGGCTTATCGATTCCGGTGCTATTGTCTTCTTTTGCCCGCAAAATAATTATATACGTAACAACAAATAGAAAATTATGCATTATTCGTGTAAGGCGCAATTAACCAAGTAGGTAGTTTGCACATTTACTTATAGATGTAAAAAAATGAGCTATGAAGCCTTAGGCATATGATAACAAAGAAATTACATTTATACCAATATGTTCATGAGTGCGTGACAATCTCTGTATTCGCGGCTCAAATAGAAAAAATATTTATAATTTTAGCCTATACGTGAAGAAGTTAACGTAACCAACCTAACTGGATACAACTCACTATACTTCAGCGAATGTGCTAGACACTTCAACACGTATGAAATACTCCAACTGGAGTGGCAGATTGCTTCAAAAACAATTTATCATCAGCCCTATTCAGGCATGTAATACAGCAGCGAGATTTTAAGAAATACATGTTTAGCGCAGTATTCAGTAAAAAAAACATTAATATTAACACCAGGCATAATAATTAGAGTTGCTATATTTCCTAAAATAAGCGCATGAAACAGAAGTTCAAGTAATTAAGAAAAAGCAATTTGGTATTAAGTAATTATAACAACGTTTGGTTTCAAATCGACTGGGGACAGTTGTAACACGGCGAAATTGCTGCTAATATGGGACCCTTAATAACCCCTCATAAGTCTCGTAAGTCTTTTCCAAATGTTAAAATAACACCACTTGGACGTATACGAAAATTGTTATTTTGCCAAAAACCTTTGCTGTGGATCAGACTAGATTTCTTACTTTCGAAGAAAAAATTCTAACCGATTTCTAAAAAAATTGATGAGGCCAATACATGAAATAATTATGCCGATGTCGTATATTAATAAATACGGGCAGTAGTTAATTAGAAACAGTATTCAATTAAATATATACATGCATACAATTTTTGTATTGTAAAAGAGTAATAAATATTATATGTACCCTACCTGGCTAATTTATTTACTTATTAAACAATTTCCTATTCATATAATTTAATATGTATATAATCTTCGGTTTATAGTATAATTAAGTAGAAAAGTCCTAATTTAGATTAATCAAACACTCACGTTTCATATTTGTTAGTCAAATATAAAAGTCAATGCAATATTGAAAGTTAATCTTTTTATTCCATTTCGAAATGACTACCTACATAAGATTAAACTAAATTTTTAGGACATTTATTTTCGTTCTATAATCTACGTATCCACGCACACGCAGATCCAAACGCACACGCACAAGCACACGAACACGCACACGAACACGCACACGAACACGCACACGCACACGCACACGCACACGCACACGCACACGCACACGCACACGCACACGCACACGCACACGCACACGCACACGCACACGCACACGCACACGCACACGTATACGCACTCTCACTCGCACATGCACACGCACACACACTCACACGCACACTGACACGAACACGGACACGCACACGCACACACACGCACACGCACACGCACTCGTATACGTACACGCACTCGCACTCGCACACGCACACGCACACACACTCACACGCACACTGACACGAACACGGATACGCACACGCACACGCACACGCACAAGCACACGCACACGCACACGCACGCGCACGCGCACGCACTCGCAGACGCACACGCACACGGACACGGACACGGACACGGACACGCACACGCACACGCACACGCACACGCACACGCACACGCACACGCACGCACACGCACACGCACACACGCTCACAAAGTGACCACTTCATAATAAGTTTTTTCCAAATGTTAAAATAACACCACTTGGACGTATACGAAAATTGTTATTTTTGCCAAAAATCTTTGCTGTGGAATATAACTCAATCAGACTAGATTTCTTACTTTCGAAGAAAAAAATTCAAACCTATATCTAAAAAATTTTATGAGGTCAATACATGAAATAATTATGCCTATGTCGTATATTAATAAATACGGGTAGTAGTTAATTAGACACAGTATTCAATTAAATATATACATGCATACAATTTTTGTATTGTAAAAGAGTAATAAATGTTATATGTACCCTATCTGGCTAATTTATTTACTTATTAAACAATTTCCTATTTATCTAATTTAATATGTATATAATCTTTGGTTTATAGTATAATTAAGTAGAAAAGTCCTAATTTAGATTAATCAAATACTCACGTTTCATCTTTGTTAGTCAAATATAAAAGTCAATGCAATATTGAAAGTTAATCTTTTTATTCCATTTCGAAATGACTACTTACATAAGATTAAACTAAATTTTAAGACATTTATTTTCGTTCTATAATCTTTTGCGAGTGATACTTATCCACGCACACGCAGATCCAAACGCACACGCACAAGCACACGAACACGCACACGAACACGCACACGAATACGCACACGCACACGCACCCGCACACGCACACGCACACGCACATGCACACACACACGCACACGCACACCCACACGCACACGCACACGAACACGCACACCCACACGCACACGCACACGCACACGCACACTCACACGCACACGGACACACACGCACACGCACACGCACACGCACACGCACACGCACACGCACACGCACACGCACACGCACACGCACACGCACACGCACACGCACACGCACAGGCACACGCACACGCACACGTACACGTATACGTACACGCACTCTCACTCACACATGCACACGCACACACATCACACACACTGACCGAACACGGACACGCACACGCACACGCACACGCACACGCACACGCACACGCACACGCACACGCACACGCACACGCACGCGCACACGCACACGCACACGTACACGTACACGCACACGCACACGAACACGCACACGCACACGCACACGTATACGCACTCTCACTCGCACATGCACACGCACACACACTCACACGAACACGGACATGTACACGCACACGCACACGCACACGCACACGCACACGTATACGCACTCTCACTCGCACATGCACACGCACACACACTCACACGAACACGGACATGCACACGCACACGTACACGCACACGCACACGTATACGTACACGCACTCGCACTCGCACACGCACACGCACACACTCACACGCACACTGACACGAACACGGACACGCACACGCACACGCACACGCACACGCACACGCACACGCACACGCACACGCACACGCACGCGCACGCGCACGCGCACGCACACGCACACGCGCACGCACACGCGCACGCACTCGCAGACGCACACGCACACGGACACGGACACGCACACGCACACGCACACGCACACGCACACGCACACGCACACCCACACGCACACGCACACGCACACGCACACGCACACGCACACGCACACGCACACGCACACGCACACGCACACACGCTCACAAAGTGACCACTTCATAATAAGTTTTTTCCAATGTTAAAATAACACCACTTGGACGTATACGAAAATTGTTATTTTTGCCAAAAATCTTTGCTGTGGAATATAACTCAATCAGACTAGGTTTCTTACTTTCGAAGAAAAAATTCAAACCGATATCTAAAAAATTTTATGAGGTCAATACATGAAATAATTATGCCTATGTCGTATATTAATAAATACGGGTAGTAGTTAATTAGACACAGTATTCAATTAAATATATACATGCATACAATTTTTGTATTGTAAAAGAGTAATAAATGTTATATGTACCCTATCTGGCTAATTTATTTACTTATTAAACAATTTCCTATTTATCTAATTTAATATGTATATAATCTTTGGTTTATAGTATAATTAAGTAGAAAAGTCCTAATTTAGATTAATCAAATACTCACGTTTCATCTTTGTTAGTCAAATATAAAAGTCAATGCAATATTGAAAGTTAATCTTTTTATTCCATTTCGAAATGACTACTTACATAAGATTAAACTAAATTTTAAGACATTTATTTTCGTTCTATAATCTTTTGCGAGTGATACTTATCCACGCACACGCAGATCCAAACGCATACGCACAAGCACACGAACACGCACACGAACACGCACACGAATACGCACACGCACACGCACACGCACATGCACACGCACACGCACACGCACACCCACACGCACACGCACACGAACACGCACACTCACACGCACACGCACACGCACACGCACACGCACACTCACACGCACACGCACACGCACACGCACAGGCACACGCACACGCACACGCACACGTATACGTACACGCACTCTCACTCGCACACGCACACGCACACACATCACACGCACACTGACACGAACACGCATACGCACACGCACACGCACACGCACACGCACACGCACACGCACACGCACAGCACACGCACACGCACACGCACACGCACACGCACACGCACACGCACACGCACACGCACACGAACTCGCAGACGCACACGCACACGGACACGAAGACGGACACGCACACGCACACACGCTCACAAAGTGACCACTTCATAATAGTCAAAAATGTTCTTCAAATCAAGAGCCTTTTACTACGCGAGTATAAAAAAGCCCCTCGTACATTCCACTTTTGACACCCCCCCGTTTCAATAAATTAAACCTTATTTTAAATTGCGTCATTTCACACTTGAACACACCGTTTGTTTTCACAACTTATTTCTAACATTACGTATGGCATTAAATATTGCGTCTGTGTAGTTGGGCGGATCCAAACAAAAAGTTAGTTTTTGACTCTGAAAATCCTCTGCTTCAGGTTTGTTTGTAAAGGATTGAAATTTTTTACATTAGGTATCCTGATGGGTTATTTAATAATTATTCGTTTTCCTTAATTACTACTCATCTTGCCTTATTACAGAAAAATGTTAAAGATTTTTAAATTTTTGACAGTTTACCTCCGCTCATGATGGAACTATCAGGTGTGCTAACATTACACTAGTAGCCACGAACGCCGAAGTCGTTTTTGCATACATCGCTATCAAAAATTGAGTTTTTCTTGAAAACTTGAGATTTCGCAACTCAAAGTCTCGTCGGCCAACTGTACCAGACCTGAAGTCGTTTAAGATATGACGCACGTACACATAAGTTTGAAACTTTGTTCACCCATTTACTGAAACGCTGATCAGAGGCGGCTTATGGAGTGGTAGCCCAACCCCGTATTTATCCACAACCAGACGACGGTGAGTGCAGCAGCCCTGTACCACAGTCTTCTAACACCCAGGATAACGTATATAGCAAGACATTGACCAAGTGATCGCATTGGTCCAGTGTTAACTAGACAGGGAGTTCGAAACCAGGATGTTCTAAAAAGACGCCAGTGTCCACTAGAAAAGCTAACAAAAGTTACATAAAATTTTACATATCACCGTAAGATATGTAAGATGTGCAGTTCAGGGCGACGTAATATCTTAAAGCGAACCAACATTCCAGGTTACGTTTTAATTTTCTGTGGTAAAAACATCACAGATAATATCCAGAAGAGAATAATATTTATATTCGCTTAATATAAGTCCAGGTTTGAAATTAATGACTTTATTACACAGTCTCGTTAGGTAATCAATTTCGCTTAACTGCTATCCCAATAGTAAAAACTTTAAATAATCTGGCTGCTGATCACCTTAATACATTACATCTAGAGTTACTATAACCGCCAGTGCTAACGTGACTCCCATTTATTTACGTAAAATAATCTAAATGTATAAATACTTATCTGTTACGCTACGAAATTAAAATCTCCTGCTTCGTTTATTATTAAAAACCCGCTATTTAAACGTTTGTAAAGTAATTCGTAATTTTGTAATACATCCTCTATGGAGTAATCCATCAAGATCTTTCAGTATATTATTATAGTTAGAACTAAATTCGTTTCAACTAAGTAGAGGCAACGTGAATACAAGCACACCTGTAACATTACATAAATGTTAAGGTTTTCGATTAACATTTAGTAATTACCCATTGTACGTAATTTCTTAATCAATTCAATTAGCACTTCTAAGTAGAGATCATCCGAAACCTATTATAACGAGTTGTCCTAGTTAACTCTGTCCCAAGTGTACTTAGGCATAGCTTTAACCCTGTAAATAGTAAACGTAAGTTGAAAATGAAATTATAGATTTTATTTTTGAATAAAACTTGACCTAGTTATGAACGCAACGACATTTTCCTACCTTCTGCTAAGATCCAAAGAAATATTCCTAGATTTTTTGCATGTTTTACTTATAATATTTAAAATCCGTTATAATTAACCACTTTTGTATTAGATAAGGTCGTAATTCAAACCCGAATTGAATAGAACCACCATTCAGTCTCCGTACTGATATTTTTTCGAGCCGACCTCCCATACCCGTCATCCTACACATTATCACTAGTCGCTATAATCTCCAGCTTGTTTTAGTTATTAATTTATTATATTTGAAATTTGTTTCAGCATATGCAACGCTAAGTGCACGAGATTTGTTAAACGGTATCTATAAGTTGAAATAATAACCAGTTTTATAAGCAATAGGAAAATGTGTGTCACTGTCACTGCTGTAAGGTAGCGAAATGTTTCTAATAAATCTATACACATCTTCGAAAATTGAGCATGCAAAGACATAGCAGTAATTAAAAAATGTCGAGAGTGCTTGATCATACTTTACATGTTACGTTTTTTAGCAATTTCCTTCGTAGGTTTAAAACTAGTGTTAATGTTTTGACATACCGTTTGGGTCGGTTCAGCTTTACGCCAGGTAAATCCAAAATTGGAAAATGTATTTTTTTATGTCAACCGTTTGTTTATCGTTTTTTACAGTTGTTTAGCAATTCCCGTCGTTTGTTTCTAATTTGGTGTACGTCTTTCGAAACACGGATGGCGGCAAAACCTATATCGAAAAACGCACATTACGATATTAGTTGATTATTGTTCGATAAAGTCTATTTTGCTAGTTTCGACTTTTGTTCATAATTTGGTGTTTTTACAACATTCTATTTTGGTCGGACTATTTTATTCATGACAATCAGTAGGATAATAATGAGGGTATGAGAGGAGTGTATGGTGATTCTAATAGACTTCCGCTCGGGTTTGGGCCAAAGTTAAGTTGCGCCATCTTGCAAATTTTCGGAAAGGTTTAAAGGAGTTCGTTAATATTTAAACGTTGGTCAAGGTTACCTTAAGTATTCATTGATAATTAAAGTGGGCCAAGGTTCTTTTGAATGGCAGTACCTTGTGTTTCTGATGTTTACTTACTAAAACAAAGAGATAATATGTAAAATTTCATCTGCATAATGTAGAAAGTTAGAAATCGTAAATGCGGTTTCCCGTATACTTGCAAACTTGCTTTCTGTTGTTACATGAATTTTATATAATGCAATGGGTAATAAACATATGATGTTAAAACGATAACCATTCAGGTTTGTAAAGCGGTACATTAAACATACAGAAATTTTAAGAAGCGTTTTGATAACGAAGAAGCATTTTAAAATATCTCAGTCAAAGAAATCCTCCTCTTCTTGTCGCTTCTCCATCATTTTTTAAGTACAACAATCAATTCAGCAGCACTTAATGAACCCCTTATTTCACAACTTTTCGCGAAATACTATGAATCGCATCGTATACAAGGTGTTAATTATAAAAGTGGCCAAACTTCACAGGCTGATAGAACATCAAAAATGGTTGTGCTTTACTTAATAAACTATTATACGAAATGTATTGTTTTCGATACCGGGTGTTGAAGATTTTACAAAATAAGTGTATAATGTTAATATTTCTTGTGCTTTTCTCGTAGGATTAATTGTTTTTAAATAATCTTAAATTTTATATTGTCCTGTATTCTCACTCTGGTAACCGAAATAACTTTATCTTAGCATACTCTTGCTAGCCAATAACTGAAATAAAGATTTTTCTAGTGTGAAACATTTTTTAACAAAAACAAAGACAGTAAAATAAACTGGATTAATTGTTCGAAATTACTCCCATCTGCAGTAATACATGCTTGGTAACGTCTAATTATAGACCTTTCTGGAATTCTTGGTGCATTTTTTGAAACCCTGAATAATTCGCCCTTAAAGAACTTGTTCATTGGGAACTGGTCTGTCGTTCACAAGCGACAGAAATAGTCCAATGGATTAAAATCAGGAGAACGAGCTAGCCAAGCAATTCCTATCCACCGCTAAGGGTATCTGGCATTTAAAAATTGCCGAACGGTAAAACAAAATGAATGGTGAGGCGCACCGTCGTGCATAAACTGCAACAAACTCCGAGTTATAAGTGGCGCTTCCTTCATTAAACGATCCAGTTCTTCTAAAAAACATTGATAAGTTATTTCATTCACTGTTGGTAGAAAAAAAATGGACCAATTAAATAGTCTCTCACTATACCTGCCCAAACATTCGATACTTTGCTTCATCTATAAAGAGTACCATACAATGGAAATCAGGTTGAATGCATTGTTGTAAAACCAATGGCAAAACCCAATTCGACGCTTGGAATCCTTTTCTGTTAGATTATGTACTCGCTGTAGATGGCATGATCGAAGTAGCTGTGCATGTAAAGTTTCTATGAATAGGCATACCTTTTACACGATTATTCTAAGGCCACAAGCTTCCAATCTCTCTAGCCCGACGGGAAAGAAAAACTGCCGTTTAAAAGCCACCGTCGGTGGAGAAATGTTTCTGTATATAATAGTCGAGCTTGCTTAGAATTTTCATTTGCTCGGCCGTGAATATCGACTCATTGTTCAAATGTGTATCATTATTTAGAAACTAGTACTACGTGCAAAGAATCAATACAAACATTATTTAAATAGACAACTTATTCTGTTTCTTTACCGACAGCTTGCTTTGTTTTTATTGCCAACGAAAATCTCTATACTAAAGTAGGGATGATGCAGGACAGCACAGAATTTAGGATTACTGGAAAACAGTAAATTATACTGTAAACAAGCAAGATCAAGTTTTTTACTAATATTTAACGCGGAGTACGAAATTATCAAACTTATTCAAATACCCAAGGACGAAACGTACGTTTTTTAAAGAAACAGTTTTCAGCCTCCCCCGTATCTCTGCTTATGATGTCAGTCACATCTATAAAGTGTTTAGAATATAAATAGTTAATAGTATACATCGTCTAGAAAAACTCATTCGAATAGGTATATCATTTCCTTTTTGAAATATTAAAATTAGAGTCTGATTTTATAAAAATGTCAACACCTTTTGTCTCGAAAACTAAGCATTTTAGGATAATAGTTTCTTAAGTAAAATAATTGATTTGGTTAATTAACATCATGTATATAAAAAATTGTATTAATTTTATTAAATGCATGAAGAAAAAGTTTACGTCGAGTAGGATTTGAACCTGCGACATGTAGTTTATTAGAGTACCGCTCTTACCAACTGAGCTATCGTGATACAAGCCCCAATACATGTTAATTTTATCTTCATATATGTAGAACTGATATAAATTCTAAATATAATGAGATTACAGTCAAATTACGTATATTAATGGAATATAAGCCTGCAATATCACAAGGATTCACACATACCAAAGCAACTTGATTAATATTAAATTATTACAATATTATATTTTTAATTACATATTTACTTTTGAACTTTTGGTTCAGAACAAGAACTTATAATAATTTAATATTAATGAAGTTGTTTCAGTATGTGTGAATCCTAGCGAAATTGCAGGCTCACATTCCATTAATATAAGTAATTTGACTGTATCTCATTATATTTAGAATTTACATTAGTTCTACATTCATAAAGGTAAAATTCCTATTAAAAGAATAAACAGTGGAAATATCTAAATTAATTCGATATTGTGAAACGCCTATACTAACAGTTGAAAACAAAACTATTTATGTGTACGATTACATTTAAAAATTAAAACGAAGTGTATCAAAGTGTACAGATTGAGTAAGATAGAAGCGAACGAGGCAGTAAGGATAAATAAAGAAGAATTGAGAGTGGCAGAAGGTGGGAAAATCCAGAATAATTTTGAAGGGACTAATTAACTTTTCTGGGTTAAAGCAGAACACAGGAGTACTTAATAGTATGAACGAGATAGTATGGGATGAGTACAGATTGAAGAAATCCTGGCAACAGTATTTTGAAGAGTTGTACGGAAGTGAAAGTGAAGTGATTGAAGTTGTCAACGAGGAGGATATAAAGTAAATAAGGAATAAGCTTGACAAAGGATTATGTGAGTTATTTAATAATTGTTTTAAACGTGGGAAAGTACCGATCAAATGGAAAAGTGTAATTATAGTTCCAAAATGTAGGTGCAAGGGGGAAGAGTGATTGTAAAAATTACTTAAGGATCAGTTCGTTGAGTGTACCTAGTAAAGTATTTGGAAGAGTTGTAATTCATTGAGTACGTGAAATAATACAGACTACTATTTGAGGTGTTCAAGATGGCTTCATGCCAGGAAGTGGATCATATTATTGTTTTGCAGCAGATGTTTAAACGGTGTTTAAGTGTGAAGAAGTTGTACTATGAGTCTGTCAATTTGAAGAAAGCGTATGGTCGAGTGAGTGGTGGGATATTCTAAGTAAGTATAGAGTGAGTGAGTGTGAATACTTCCAAATAAATCAAGAGGATATACCAGACTGCGTGGTGTCACCGTGGCTGTATAACGTATTGATGGATACATATGTTAAGCAAGCATGTACTGATGCAGATGCTTTAATGGTTAGTGAGGAGTTTTGGTGTATGTCTATGGTATAGTTTTGCACAGCGAATATGCGAGGGAATTATAAAGAATGTTGAGGAAGCTTTATAACGTCGGTGAGAGTATGGATCTAAAGATAAAAATACTAGTGTTTAATCGTGAATAAGGATGAGAAGGTAGCGTGTTTACCCTGCACGATGAGATTGTAGAGTACGTTGATAAATTTTTGTTTGGCTAGAATGTTCACTGCAGATGGTTGAATGCATAGTAAAATTGAGCGGCGTGTAAATACAGCAAAGGGATTGGTAGTATATAAAGGAGAATTAAAAATGAGAGTATGAGCATAGCACCGAAACGCGTAATATACAATAGCGTGTTTGCCCCATCAGTACTGCATGGCAGTTAGGTTTGGGTATGTCAGAAAAAACACGAAAGTGAAATAAATGTTATAGGCGGTAAAACGAGAATGTATAGATTGGAAAATGAATGGATAATGAAAGAGTGCGGTGTGAAAAAGAAAACAATGGTAGATCTGTAAGAGAATAACACTCCCCCTCCCTCCCTCACTCTTTACCCCCTTCTTCCGTCCGAAAAAACGCATACCAAGTAGTCAAATGTTCAATATAGCCAACAAACGTGAACATACGATTATTCGAATTTGAGTTTGGCTACCGTGAAGAAAGTCTGACCTAAACGCAAAGTTGGAAAGGGTATTCAGAAATATAAACAAACGTTAAAATACCTAAAATAAAGTATACAAATTGTAAATAAACGACCGTCCGAAATAAGTGTGCATTATTAGGTCGTGGGTTTGGCTGCCTTGAAGATAGCCAGGCCCAACTGGAGTTTCGGAATAATACACACCAAATTGTAAGCAGCCAATGAAATAATTAAAAAAAACGATGAATGAATGATTTTCATATGAAATAACTTTTTTTTTTTATTTGCGTCGATCCAACTCACAGACTTCTATCGTTTAACCCTAGTCCGGACAACGTGTGTCTTCTAGATACACTCTCCGAATCAATTACCGATTTCAGTGAATTCAATCGATTTAGTGCGTTGGTACTATATATATTCCTCAACTGCATGAAGAACTAAAGATACGTATAAAAAAAATGTGTTTCCAATATGTGACTATATATATATATATATATATATATATATATATATATATATATATATATATATATATATATATATAAATTTATCAAAAACACAACCGTAGACACATACGTATTTTCCAAGTAAATCATGCCTGTAAGAACTTGAAAACTGCTCCAATCCTATATAATTATCTTTCTTCAAGAACCCCCTCCACTAATCAGTAATTTGAGTTGATATATTATTAGTTTGTTCTGGAACGTGGTGCTGATTAGATCTGTTTGTTTACACTTTTAGCAGTTTAATTTTTTCTAACCAAGGAAAATTTCACCTTTTATTTCAATTCATTTTTGCATCTCGATATATGTATAAGTTTAGAAAAGTTTAATATACTATTTTGTCAGATTATTATTGATATATTATTAAAAATGAATAAGCATCTCACTGAGAATGAAATTGAGTTTTACGTAAACCACCTGTCATATGTGGGGTGCGACGAAGATAATGAAGTCCAAATGAAGATTTCAACTTAGAAAGTATTGACAATGATTATCCTGACACTGCAGACAATCAGAGACTGAAAATTAAAAAATTTCTTCTGAAGTTAGTGATCTTCAAAGTGCTTCAGATACTGACGAAGTGCCTGAGGATAATTCGGTCGTCCCTGATTTCATGTTACGGAAAAATGGAACATAGTGGTTTTATGACCCACCACCAGACAGTGACACTTGCTCTCATAACATTATTTCTACTTTAAATCTCAATAAAGTTACTCTAGCTGGGAAAATTCATGAAGATCCGCTCTTTTTACTTTACATCAACAATTATATTATAGAGAGTATAGTAAAATTCACCAATCCTGAAGTTCTAGGTGAGACAAAAAAATAGAAAAGTTCTAATAAAATTGAAATATTTGCATTATTTGGCCTACTACTGACATCTGGTTACTTGAAACAACATTAAATGAGTTATGAGGAATTCTGGAATCCAGCTTTCGTGGCACCAACTTTTCGTGCTACCCTGGGTATGCAAAGATTCAAATTTAATTCAAGGTTCATCCGGTTTGACGAGAAGGCGACATGGAGTGAGTGGGGAAGAACGATAAGCTTGTCCCATTCGAAAACTTGTAGGGAAAAATTAATCATAATCTAGAGAAATATTACACCCCTGAAGTAAATATAACTGTAGATGCACAGTTAGCGCCATACTGTAGCCGCGTCCCCTTTCGGCAATACATTCCTTCAACGGCCATAAATATGGGATGAAAGTATGGTGGTTGTGCGACTTGGAGAACTTTTATCCACTCAACGGTTTACTTTACTTAGTAAAGGAAGCCTGGAGAAAGAGTTCAAGGACTGGTTTCACGAGTAATGGAAACTCTGACAAACCATACTACTATACAAAAAGAAATATCACACGCGACAACTATTTTACTAATCTCGATTTGGCTCTGAACATGTCGAAAACTCACCGTGGTTGGGACAGTTAAAAAATTGAACATTCATTCCAAAACAATGTTTGGCACATACAAGTAAAGCACTAACTCATTTTTATTTGGGTTTACCAAAAAATGCACTCTGGTATCTCATGTACCAAAGCTAAATAAATTTGTAATACTTCGTTCTACAATGCATCGTACCGCATATGCTGTAAGAGATGAACAATAACCCAGAAATAAATTTATACTACAATGAAACGAAAGGAGGAGTTACGGGGGTAAGGTGCATAGTTCTCGGCCTGACACAGGTTTGGCGCTCCAATCAGGAAAAATGTATGTTTTCTGCCTGGGTATACGTGTATTAGTTCGTATGACCAGTTTGAACTTGTTCTCTTAGGTAGTTTGTTTACACGAATTTTAGCAATAGACGTCTTGCGTGTTTTTCGTTAAAATGGATAATCTTGAATATCGTGCGGTCATAACATTCTTCGTTTTGGATGGATTAACACCTAAGGAAATTCATCCGAAGTTGACAAAAGTTTATAGGTACTGTGCTCTTACCATGTCAACCGTTAAAGAGTGGGCAGCTGAATTTAAACGTGGTCGCACATCCCTCGAAGATGACCCACGTGAAGGACGGCCAAAAACCGCAACCACATAAGAAACCATTGAAACAATACATGATATCGTGTTGGACGATAGGCGATTGGAAGAAAGGGTGCGAAACAACTTGCACAAAGAATTAGGGATGCGAAAGCTCTGCGCAAGATGAATGCCGCATTTGCTGAATGCCGATCAATAAATGTGCAAACGATTTTTGCAGCAACCTTTGGGCCCATTCAATAAGGATCCAACCGATTTTGTGCGGCGATTTGTCACCACAGATGAGACATGGGTCCACCACTACACACCAGAAACGAAACAGCAAACTTAAAGAAATTTGTTTCTGGGAAGCGCTTCGCATCCAATGAAGAAGTTGAGAGGGCCGTAGATGAATATTTTCACAACCTTACAGACTCTCACTTCTGGGAAGAAATACTGATGTTGGAGAAACGCTAGACCAAGTGTGTTGAAGTTAAGGGAGTATTATGTAGAAAAATACAATCATGTTTTAACTAAAAGTCGCAATGTTTCATTTTCAGGCCTAGAACTTTTCACCTTACCCTCGTAATTCACTAGATAAACTGTGCGCGAATACACATGCAAGCGGAAATGTAAGCGGTAGCCGTTTTCCTACTTTCGCAACTCGCTCGACGTTTGCGGAATAGCAACATAAATCATTTGGAACATAACATATCCAGATTGGAAGAAGAAGAAAAAACTCCTGCAACCCATATCAGAAAAATTAATGATGCACATACAAAGACGAAAGAATTCAGGTGGGCTGCAAGGAAATATCACAAAAAATATATATCCACATTTGAAAGGGCCCTCTTGCAGCCAATCGCAGGTACAGTCAGTTTCACATAACAGAAAGCGATGCTATCTGTGCCCTAGCAAAAAAAGTAGGATTCAGAAACAAGTTTGTCACAAGTGCCAACAAAATGTATGTAACTAACATTCTCAGTTGAGTAGATTATGTGAGCAACGTAAGTATCTAGGGTGGATTTTTATTTTATTTTTGGTTATTTTTTTCAATCATGGAATTTCTAAAATACTTATATAGCGTTTTATATTTTCTTTACGTTGTCCGTTGAGTTCTAACAAAAGGTTGTGCGGAGTAGGGTTAATCTGTGTTTAAGCAAGTGAAAAAAAATGTTTACGTTAGTGTTCGATATTTTCCCGATTAAGTCAGTTTAATATAAGTTCATGAATATTTTCTGTTGCAATGAAAAAGTAACTGAATAAAATTCATAGCTAACCTTCTTCTCGAGATAGGAGCTATCGGGTCCTTTGTCAATAGTGTGATGAAGATATTAAATATTCTTATTATACTGAAGGATCTGGTTGTTAAGTATTACTAAGTAAATTCCTATACAGTACATTTTTATATTGAGTCCAGAAATAAAATAAAACACATTAATTCCTTACATTAATTAGGCTTTTAAATAAATTTATTCTTGATTCATATAAAACATTAGAACAATAAAATTTATATTGAGAATCTCAAATGCTTTATTGCACGAAATTAATAAACTAGAGGTAAAACAATTTTTTGGGAGCTTTGTAAATTAGTAATTGTCAAAAGGGCTCATCTATAATAAATCTTTATGAAACAAAAATTAGTTGAAATTTAGCAACAACACATATGTGGGTATAATGTAGGTAAAGGAATGTCCATGATTTAATCAATAGACAGTTATCAAAACATTTTTACAGTAAAATGGCATTATCACTTTTTATTTCATCAATTAACGTCTGTCCATATTGACAAAGCATAAAGGGGGTACTAATTTAAAAAACAATTTTTTTAACTAATTAAATGAAAAAATTACGCACTGTATAACGCTTTTGGGATATGGTCAAATAAATTCGGTATTGAGTGACAGTTCAGCGACCTTCATCAATGTCAATTTTAAAATGATTTTAATCTGTCCCCGCTCTCTACTACCTACAATAAAAATTGATTAGAAATAATTAAATTAATTTGCGAAAATCTCGTGTTTATTAGTTAACACCAATCGATGATTAATTTTTCGAATAAATATTTGAATTAATTAGATATTTTTTTGCCGAAACCGCATCTTTTATGAAAGAGTCACTTAATTAAAAATGGGGAATTTAAGGAGTATTTAAACTGGCGATAGCAAAGTAAGGAATTACATTTTATGGGATGTAAACAGTCAATATTTCAACAACGAGGACAGCCAGACTAACTAAGGAGCCGCATTTAGTTAATTCTCCGATAAATGAAACAAGGCACGTATTCTCGGTATCTAAACGACTTCCCATCATTGTAACACCAATTAAAAGAAGAAAACGACGCAGACGACTGTAAGGCGTCGCAGCCATCTTGAATTCACAGTCCACCTTGTTAACATGATTTTTTTAGAACAGGTAAATGTAGCGGTTGTGGGCGTGGAATTACATTTTGGTACGCCCATTGGTCAGGTTTTGTAATCGAACACTTGTCAGGATTAGGCCTACCTGTATATGTCCTTGTAATGAAGAAAACACGAGCTTTAACGTAATAGCATGCTTACTGATAGCCAACTTTGTAAGTTCAAGTTAATACCTAGTACTTGTGTAATTTTATCTGCTTACTTGTGTTAACTTGCGTACGATAAGTTAATTGCTAAACTTGTCACTATGTGCTTGTTTACGAGTATTCCTGAGTGGTTATAGTTACATCATCCTTATGTACTTCCGTTTTACATAAGACGTTACGCGTGATTTACGTATTTGCCCTAAATAACCGACCACACAATAACAACTGCATTTCCGACCTTAATACAAATAGACACCAAACTCTAAACAAATAGCTATATATCAAATTGTTAATTCTAATTTTAGTATCGCATGTTTAAAGATGGTCCATTATGTTTTTCAATTGATAGAAAATGTAAAATAAAAACAGTTCTAGATTGATTTACATTGTTAGTTTTAGTTTTAGAAATTGAAGCAGCTGTTGCCAAATTTTTCTTCTTTGTGTTTAACATGTATTGAAGAATAGAATTAAATTAATTTAAAAATGCAATGACAAAGCTTTGGCATGATTACAAATTTCTTTTAACAGTTGTCTCTTAAAAGGTTTTTTTTTACTTGTTCACTATTTACATTGATCGGAATAGTAAAAAATCGAAATAAAATTTTATAAAGTTTATAAAAATTGAATTTTGATTGTTTATGGGAATTTAAATTGTTTAAGTAATTAAAGAAGTGAATGTCTGCCGAGTTTCTAATTGTGATTTTATGCAAAACAAAGTTAAACGTAAGAAAAATTACGTTTGCATGTACTGATTATATTAAGATTTTTCGTTTTTAACAGTGCCATTAAACGCATAATTAGTTCGGGCTGTATTTTAGGGTGTGTATTATAAAGTGTGGTTTGAAATATACTGAACTTTTAACGCTAGTAGATTTGTCATAACTTGATTGATAAATTAGCGTCCTTCTTTTCTGAGCTTACAATTTGATATCCAATATAGTAGTTTGAAATTTTGCCGAACTTTGTGAAGGTAAATGAAAAATTAGCGTACTCGAATATTTCCACTCAGTGTTAACACTTCGCTTTGAGAAAAGAATTTGCAATTCCTTGGAATATTGTGTACAGCAACACTTGTTTATTTTAATATTAATTTTTTTTTAATTTAGATTTTTATGTTAGCAATACATAATTACAATAGAAAAGTAGGTCTATATTGTGCTTCCGTCCGGCAGCACTGGTTTCTAAATCCTCAAAATCGTCCTAAAACTCATTGTTTCTGCCCTATTTCCGATAAAACCCCAATAAATGGATTAAAATGTAGGGTAAATCGGAGAGAGTTGGACCACTTTTTTTCTCATTCGTATAACTTTTATGATTATAGTTTTATTTCACTTTTGATATGTTGGCTACATAGTGTAGCATATAAACTTCAATAAAACATACTTTAGCATTACTGTGATTATAAATCAAAAAGTTACGATTAATAAAAATAACATAACAGTGGTCCATCTCACCCTTACCTACTTGGGTGAGATGGACCGGTAGCTCGGGAGAGACGGACTGCATAAAATAATGAAACATAGGTAGGTATAAAAAAGAACAGTAAATTTGAAAACCAATTTATTATAACATTATAAGACAAATTTATTAGTACATTTATGTATAAATTTAATTCTATCACTACTAAAATTTCTCCTTCTTAATGTTTATTTTCTTGCTTTCATAGGCCTACATCTTCTCTCTTTCACCACAGAAGTCGCACTTATTCTCGTATCTTGAACAGCCTTCATCGGACCATCGGGAACACTGAACACATTTTATCCAATCTTCTTGTTTATTATTTTCGTTATACAGTTCACCACAATCAACACGTTCATCTTCATCCCATTCTTCCGTAGTAATTTCGTCATCGTCAACGATGTCTGTTAAGTCGACAATTTCTTCGTCTGATGAGAAGAAAGGGTCAACAATTTTTTTTCTGTTTTTTATCTTTATATTTCTGTTCTATTTTATGTTTTTTTCTTGTCTCCATCTGATGTCAATCTTTTCCGCTTTCCCTTCTCTTTCTGTTCTTTTTTAATCTGGTTCTCCTCCTCCTTCTGTTTTACAGCTTCAATATTTTGAAGAGAGTTTAACACTTTTGATGATGCAGCCTTCCTCTTAGAATTACTACTTTTGTCCATAGACGGAACAGGGGATATTTCTTCCAAAAGTTTTGTAGGTGTTAGCATAGGAGTCGAATTTTGTGTTATGAGGTTGTTGGGCCGGAGTTTAGTAGGTGTCTTTTGTGGGGTTATAGTTGCTTCACTTGAGGGATTTTTTGATGTGCTTGGGATGGTAAGGTCAGATCTTTGAATTGGTTGGTTTTGCTGATTTGAAAACGTGCTTGGGATTTATGGATTGGGGCTTTGAGTGAGTTGGTTTACTGTTGGCTCTTCTGCTGTACTACAAGTAGGTATAGGTCCAGACCTATCTTCACTCAAATACGCATAATCTGGAATTGCAGTCATGTTTAATGAAATTATTCCACAAGCCTTGAATCCACTTATACCGTTTTCGACACTAGCTGATTTGGCCCATGCTGTGTTTAGAAGTTTTCCGAACTGAAGACGGTTAATCTTCCTACTGGGATTGTTAACCATGAATGTTTTACAAGCATTAAAAAAGCTACTCTTCAACGACTTGAAAAATGACCGCTCAAGAGGCTGCAACAAATGGGAAGTATGTGGTGGCAGGCTCAATAAAATAATGTCATGTTCTTCTGCGAACTCTAATGTTTTCTAACAGCTAGTATGTGACGTGTGGCCATCCAGTATAATCAACACTTTACCAGCTGGTTTCCTAGGCGTGAAGTGTGTTTTACATATGCAGACTACTGTGACATTCTCACAACTGATGCTGGTGGCATTCCATCCATAAATTCCTGCTTCAGGTTTTTTCCTTTCATTACAGTGTAAGGGGTACGAAATGTACCCTCGCCATTTACACATGTCAGCACGGAGATCGTTCCCCTTTCTCACCTGAAGTAATTGAGGTGACATTTTTTGAGCCTTTAATAGCTAATACACTGCTCGGTTTGTTGTTGAATTACATCCCTGTTTCGTCCATGTTGTATACATGTTTTGGTTTTCCAATCAGGTTATTTTCTTCCATTACATTCTTTAGAAGTGCAAAATAGTCTTCAGAAGTTTTCCTGTTCATCCCCTTAGCTCGAGCAACAGATACTCCTTCTGCCTTTCTTATCACTACATTAGGGTGGCGAGCTTGAAAGGAATGCAGCCAGTCATAACCAGCTTGTTTTGATTCGTTGTTAAACGTGTGTGAAATGTTTAGCTTTTCTGCTAATTCAAAGGCTGTGTACCTTACCAAGTCTCTATAAGGTGCAAAACCCCGATCTAGTAATTTTTTAATATGTGTAACAATCTTTTTTTCATTTTCTAATCCCAGAAGTGGTTGAGGTCCCAAACTACCCTTAGAATAGTTTTGAGATTTAATCCTCCGTTTTAGTGTAGTTTTAGGTATATTAAAAGCTTTAGCGGCCGCATTAACTCCCATTAGATTGTCTTTTACCGCATTCACGGCTTTTGTCAACGCATCTTCATCCCACTCCCCTCGACCACTTGTACCAGTCCTCTTGTAGGCAGCTGGCATTTTTATGGAACAGAAAAATACCAACTATAACTGACAGAAAAAATCGTTAGTAAATTAATTACTGGTTCGTCTCTCCCTTAACAGTGGTCCATCTCTCCCAAAAAATACTGGTCCATCTCACCCGATCAACTGGGTGAGATGGACCACCACACCGGTGGTCTACGCTCATTGTGCACGGCGACCATTACAGGTTAGTTTCATACCTACATAACTGTAGAGCTCACAGTAAAAACACTAGCACGATTCCACTAAAACTAAGTCTTACAGCGAAATATGTGTTTCTACAACTAAAAATTTTTCTACTTACCAAAACACAAAATGTTTTCTTTCTTCAAAACGACTGCAAGAAACACAACGAAACTTGGGCAGCGCGTCCATTACATTGAGACACATTAGTCTGAGCAAGATTCCAGCGCTCGCGTTGCGCATTCCTGAACTACGACGCTGGTCCGTCTCACCCGGTGGCCCATCTCTCCTGGATTTACCCTATAAGTAGTACCCCGACACTTGCCCCACTCCTTTTTTTTACGTCACAAGCCCCGCTCCTTTCACTTTTTTATATGCCCACGTGGGGGACCGGATTTTTTACCCTTATTTTTACACACTTACGTGTAGGACGTATTTTTCCACCCCTATTTTTGCACATCCACATGTGAGACCGGATTTTTCATCCCTATTTTTACACACTCGCGTGTGAGACCGTATTTTCATCCCGTTTTTCATCCCTAATTATTTTTATATACCCTCGTGTGAGACCGTATTTTCAACCCTTTTTCAACCCTAATTATTTTTACATACACCCACGTGTGGGACCGTATTTTCAACCTTTCTTTTATCCTAATTATTTTTACTCGCTTACGTATAGGACGTGTATTTTCATCCCTTATTTTTAATAAACTTATGACGCCGGTTAAAATTGTCACCTAAACATATGGCAACACTGCTTTGGATTTTGACGTCACAAGACCGCCTGCGAGGGGACGTACATTTCAACCCTGACAGTATTTTCAACCTTTTTGTTTGTATTTAAGAGCCCTTTTGGCGGGAGCCCCTAAAGGATAGGCAAATGCATGCGCACGTAGGATCTTTTTTACCTATTTTAAGGGTTAATAAACGGTAGGATATTTTTTAGTATTAAAAGAAACTAATCAAGGTAAAGATAACGTATACGTTTGATTTTAAAAATACACTATTACATTCTATAACGATAATAAACAGTTAATGGCATTGCATAATCAGCTAATTACCCTGTTGTTGTCATACAATGTGAATGTACGGTTTAGCGACTATTTAATATGAATTGAATTTTATCAAATGAGATTGCATAATTGTTGTTATTATTAAAATCATTATTAGGTTCCTTTTAATCCCATATCTAGATTGTGGTCCTCTTGTGGTGAAAATTCATTTGAATATATTTTAAAATGAAATTGATTTAAAAATAAAATGTGTAATTAACTAATTGATTAACCTGCTTACAGCAATAGTAATTATCGAAAATTAAGGAATGTCGCTTTTATTTATTTACCTTTTTAATACGTATTATTTACATACAATATATTTTGGTTTTAAATATGAGTCACAATGTGTCGCAATCCTTTTGCTTTAATTATGGGTCATAATTAAATCTAGTTGTCGCTCAAGGTAGTCACTACCAAATTAATCTCATGTACAACAAGAAACTTAATATCAATAATGTATAACAAAGTATTTTTTATAATGCCATTTTTCGCATAGTTTAATGTCCATGTAAGGATCGTATTTTAGCCTTGAGAGATCGGATTTGGTCTGGGTCAGACTAGGGGTTGGTCCAGTATCGGAGATTGTATTCTAAATTGTCTCCTGTGAAAGTTAGCTTTACAAAAACACAGACACAACCACAAGTACGAGCACGAGCACAAACATAAACACAATCACAGGAACAATTACAAGCCCAAGAATCAGGACATGCACAAACACAAGCACAGGAACAATTACAAGTACAAGCACAAGCGCAAGCACAGGTACATACAAACACACAAACACGTAAAAACGAAAAATTGCAAACACGAAAACGAAAATTCGCAAACACGAAATTCGTAACACACAAACTCACAAACACAAAAACGAAAACGAAAATTCGCAAACACGAAAATAACAAACACAAACGCGCAGAGTACGAAAAACGCAAACACGAAAATCGTAAACACAAAATTCTCAAACACGAAAACCGCAAACATACAAACGCACAAACACGAAAAAACGAAAACACACAAAACGAAAAACGCGCAAAGCTGCCGAATGAATTAAGACTGGGATTTGGAGTCTATAAACAAAATGATTCTCTCTGTCTCTGTCTCTGTCCCTGTCTCTGTCTCTGTCTCTCTCTCTGCCTCTGTCTCTGTCTCTGTCTCTGTCTCTGTCTCTGTCTCTGTCTCTGTCTCTGTCTCTGTCTCTGTCTCTGTCTCTGTCTCTGTCTCTGTCTCTGTCTCTGTCTCTGTCTCTGTCTCTGTCTCTGTCTCTGTCTCTGTCTCTGTCTCTGTGTCTGTGTCTGTCTCTGTCTCTGTCTCAGTCTCTGTCTCAGTCTCTGTCTCAGTCTCTGTCTCTGCCTCTGTCTCTGTCTCTGTCTCTGTCTCTGTCTCTGTCTCTGTCTCTGTTTCTGTCTCTGTCTCTGTCTCTGTCTCTGTCTCAGTCTCCGTCTCCGTCTCTGTCTCTGTCTCTGTCTCTTAATCGCATACGGTCGAGGTGCGTGTCTGGGTAGTTGATTAGAAGCACATACAAGTCGAAAACACATTCTTCTTGTGGCTGGGGGATCGATTTCAAGCATCACAACACTTGTGCCGCATACATCTTTCTTCAATTTTTATCTGCACTCTGTTTGAGACTGTAGTACGTTTTTCTAATACATAAACAGAATCTTCAATACTGTGATACGTGTAGCAGCAAAACACATTAGCTAGTTAGTTTCACCTCTATATTACTTTACATGCAAGCCTGATCTAATCATAAATAAATACTTCTGTTAAAAAGCTAATTAAACATAACCCACGGCCTGGGTATAGCAAGCAACGCTTCCAATTATAGCTTTTAGACAACACAATAGGGCCTACAACTAAATACAATCGACTAGCGCTGCTTTAGTACGAGGATCAAACGAAAAACGCGCATGCACGCACGCACGACACGTACGCACGCACGCACACGTACGCACGCACGCACGCACGTACACGTACGCACGCACGCAAGCTAGCACGCTCGCACGCACGCACGTATGCGCGCGAGCGTTCCACCGTACGTACGCTCGCACGCACGCGTATGTGCACACACACACACACACACACACACACACACACACACACAAACACACACACACACGAGAGAGCGCGAAAACACGCTAAAGCGAAAAACTTGTAAACTTGCAAACATGAACCAAGACGGTGGAGCACCGCTAGAAAAAAACAGGTTTATTAACAAAACCGAAGGAAAGCTTAACGTTTTGAAATATATATTATTATTATTATTATTATTATAAATAACAATACATTATTATTATTTAATAACATGCTTTATCGGTTTCTTCTTCTTCTTGAACCGTGAGTCGTCCTCATCATCATCATCATGATTTTGAGATTTGCCCTTCTCCCCTACCTCATAGCTCTTCTTTCTCTTCTGTGAACCATCATCTTGGATGTGAGATACACCCAGCTCAACCACCTCATCGCTTTCATCATTATCTTGAACGGTTATGTTGTAATAGTTTATTAACAAGTCAGTAAAATCTCTAATGTCCGCTGATGTTGGCTCATAAACAGGAGAATACATTATAGTAATGCTCACTCGATGACAGTTACACTTTAAAGAGCGAAACACACGAGAAGAACGCAGCCTTGGGCGTCAACGTCTCAACTTCGGGTGATCGATCTTCGGGGATGTCAGTTTGACCTAACCCCTCTAACACCTGGGTTTAAAATCTATGCCCTTTTAGGCATATTTCCTAGCGCCAGACGTACCTTTGTCTAGAACTGTCGCCCTTTGTAGAACGGAATCGGATGCTATACCACACTCTAAACAGCCCGGGGATGTTTATAAGTTTATAAAATTCTAAATCGCTCTTTAGGACGAGATGTTTTTCTAAGCTGCCAGTCGAGATGACTTTGGGCCTATTTGCAAGCGTCAATAGCTCCGATTCGTTAGATCAAGCTCTTTGCGGTTCTAGCTTATGAAACCCTAACCACAGTCTAAACTAGCCTGTGGGCAGTCTTAGAGAAAAGCCTCATAAAAGAGCTGTTTATCTTAAGACCCGACCACAGCTTGGTCTTGTAGGTGCTGAGTTGGTCAAACTCGACATCTCGGACGCGAAGATGCCGATCACCCAACATCCTGGGAGAGTTGCATAACAAAGCTTTATGCAGTTTGCCTAGGCGTCTTAGGGAGAAATCTCGACATAAAAGAGTTTACGATTTATAAACATGCCAGGGTCGTGCAATGCAGGTGTTAGAGTATGTTAGGTCAATACTTTCAGACATCCCGGAAGATGTCCGATTCTACCCGAACATGGGCGAGTCACGCTTGCAGACCAAAGGCTAGCTGCGTTCTGCGTCTTAGGAGAAAATATCTCGACCTAAAAGAGGCATTTAGATTTTATAAACATGCCCCAGGGGCTGTTAGAGTGTGGTTAGGTCAATACTTCAGACATCCCCGAAGATGTCCGATTCTACCGAACGTTGAGCGAGACGCTTGCGCATAGACCAAGGCTAGCTGCGTTCTGCGTTTCTAAGAAAATGCTTCGACATAAAAGGGCAATTTAAAGATTTATAACATCCGGTCAGTTAGAGTGTAGCATTACTTAAATGAAATTTCCTGTTTATGAACTAACATACAGCTTGCGACATTAGCAGTTACTGACTTGTTTCTGTCAGTTGTTTAAATATTCACAGTAACGCGTTCTAAGTATTTGTTTATGAGAAGCGATGCAGGCGGTTGAGTGTGGCTGTATCTCACATCTCGAAGATGGCCGAGTGGTGTGACGACAGTGTGGACGATGATCGAAAGACAGAGCTATGAGTTTGTTAGGGATGAGGCTAAATACTGCAAAATCATGATGATGGTGTTATGCATCAGAGGACGTATTCACGGTTCATAGAAGAACGTAGAAACCGATAAAGCTAGTGTTAGCTGGTTAAATAGATATAATGTATTGAAATTATTATAAATAAATAGATAATAAATGAATAATAGATATATTTTCAAAAAACCGTTAAGCATTTCCTAATACGGTATTTGTATAATAAACCTAGTATATTTTCAAGCTAAGGTGTTCCACACGGTTTGGTATACTGGTTGTGCAGAGTTGTACAAGTTTGAGATTCGCTTTAGCGTGATTTTCGCGCTCCGTGTGTGTGTGATGTGTGTGTGTGGTGTGTGTGCGGGAATGCGTGCGTGCGAGCGTAGCGTACGTCGGACGTGCGGCATACGTGCGTGCGTGCGTAGCTGCTGCGTGCGTGCGTACGTGTGTACGTGCGTGCGTCTTGTACGTGTACGTGCGTGTCGTATCGGTACTGTGCGTTGTCGTGTCATGCGCGTTTTTCGTTTGATCCTCGTACTTAAAGCAGCGCTAGTTCGATTGTATTTAGTTTGTAGGCCCTATTGTGTTGTCTAAAAGCTATAATTGGAAGCGTTGTTGCTATACCCAGGCCGTGGGTTATGTTTAATTAGCTTTTTAACAGAAGTATTTATTTATGATTAGATCAGGCTTGCATGTAAAGCTAATATAGAGGTGAAACTAACTAGCTAATGTGTTTTGCTGCTACGTATCACAGTATTGAAGATTCTGTTTATGTATTAGAAAAACGTACTACGTCTCAAACAGAGTGCAGATAAAATTGAAGAAAGATGTATGCGGCACAAGTGTTGTGATGCTTGAAATCGATCCCCAGCCACAAGAAGAATGTTTCGACTTGTAGTGCTTCTAATCAACTACCCAGACACGCACCTCGACCGTATGCGATTAAGAGACAGAGACAGAGACAGACGGAGACGGAGACTGAGACAGAGACAGAGACAGAGACAGAGACAGAGACAGAAACAGAAACAGAGACAGAGACAGAGACAGAGACAGAGACAGAGGCAGAGACAGAGACTGAGACAGAGACTGAGACAGAGACTGAGACAGAGACAGAGACAGAGACAGAGACAGAGACAGAGACAGAGACAGAGACAGAGACAGAGACAGAGACAGAGACAGAGACAGAGACAGAGACAGAGACAAGACAGAGACAGAGACAGAGACAGAGACAGAGACAGAGACAGAGACAGAGACAGAGACAGAGACAGAGACAGAGACAGAGACAGAGACAGAGACAGAGCAGAGAGAACGAGACAGAGACAGGGACAGAGACAGAGACAGAGAGAATCATTTTGTTTATAGACTCAAATCCCAGTCTTAATTCATTCGGCAGCTTTGCGGTTTTCGTTTTGTGTGTTTCGTTTTTCGTGTTTGTGCGTTTGTATGTTTGCGGTTTTCGTGTTTGAGAATTTTGTGTTTACGATTTTCGTGTTTGCGTTTTTCGTACTCTGCGCGTTTGTGTGTTTGTTATTTTCGTGTTTGCGAATTTTCGTTTTCGTTTTTGTGTTTGTGAGTTTGTGTGTTTACGAATTTTCGTGTTTGCAATTTTCGTTTTCGTGTTTGCAATTTTCGTTTTTCGTGTTTGTGTTTTGTATGTACCTGTGCTTGCGCTTGTGCTTGTCGTAATTGTTCCGTGTTGTGTTTGTGCATGTCCTGATTCTTGGGCTTGTAATTGTTCCTGTGATTGTGTTTATGTTTGTGCTCGTGCTCGTACTTGTGGTTGTGTCTGTGTTTTGTAAAGCTAACTTTCACAGGAGACAATTTAGAATACAATCTCCGATACTGGACCAACCCTAGTCTGACCCAGACCAAATCCGATCTCTCAAGGCTAAAATACGATCCTTACATGGACATTAAACTATGCGAAAATGGCATTATAAAAATACTTTGTTATACATTATTGATATTAAGTTTCTTGTTGTACATGAGATTAATTTGGTAGTGACTACCTTGAGCGACAACTAGATTTAATTATGACCCATAATTAAAGCAAAAGGATTGCGACACATTGTGACTCATATTTAAAACCAAAATATATTGTATGTAAATAATACGTATTAAAAAGGTAAATAAATAAAAGCGACATTCCTTAATTTTCGATAATTACTATTGCTGTAAGCAGGTTAATCAATTAGTTAATTACAATTTTATTTTTAAATCAATTTCATTTTAAAATATATTCAAATGAATTTTCACCACAAGAGGACCACAATCTAGATATGGGATTAAAAGGAACCTAATAATGATTTTAATAATAACAACAATTATGCAATCTCATTTGATAAAATTTAATTCATATTAAATAGTCGCTAAACCGTACATTCACATTGTATGACAACAACAGGGTAATTAGCTGATTATGCAATGCCATTAACTGTTTATTATCGTTATAGAATGTAATAGTGTATTTTAAAATCAAACGTATACGTTATCTTTACCTTGATTAGTTTCTTTTAATACTAAAAAATATCCTACCGTTTATTAACCCTTAAAAATAGGTAAAAAAAACGATCCTACGTGCGCATGCATTTGCCTATCCTTTAGGGGCTCCCCGCCAAAAGGGCTCTTAAATACAAACAAAAAGGTTGAAAATACTGTCAGGGTTGAAATGTACGTCCCCTCGCAGGCGGTCTTGTGACGTCAAAATCCAAAGCAGTGTTGCCATATGTTTAGGTGACAATTTTAACCGGCGTCATAAGTTTATTAAAAATAAGGGATGAAAATACACGTCCTATACGTAAGCGAGTAAAAAATAATTAGGGATAAAAAGAAAGGTTGAAAATACGGTCCCACACGTGGGTGTATGTAAAAATAATTAGGGTTGAAAAAGGGTTGAAAATACGGTCTCACACGAGGGTATATAAAAATAATTAGGGATGAAAAACGGGATGAAAATACGGTCTCACACGCGAGTGTGTAAAAATAGGGATGAAAAATCCGGTCTCACATGTGGATGTGCAAAAATAGGGGTGGAAAAATACGTCCTACACGTAAGTGTGTAAAAATAAGGGTAAAAAATCCGGTCCCCCACGTGGGCATATAAAAAAGTGAAAGGGGCGGGGCTTGTGACGTAAAAAAAAGGAGTGGGGCAAGTGTCGGGGTACTACTCCTATAATATACCCACTTAGTCAATCTTTTATAATTATGTATACCACAATCATGCATTCTTTGTAATGAGAATTAGCAAAAATTCCCTAAAATCCACGATGTAAGTAAGTGATTGAATAAAGATTTTTAACATTTAGTGTTTATCGATCGTCGGGGACGGTTTGAATAATTTCCTATTCTCACTGAAGTCTGTTATACAAACCAGACCGTGCGGTAATAATACATTTTTATTGTAAGTTACACAGGAATATAATATAATAACGTAATGATGTTTTATATAGTTTTGGTGGTGCTTTGCTCAGCAGTCTTCGTCCTCTTCAGCGCGTAGAATGTAAGGTTGTTGTGGTATGCCTGTTGACAACGTGATGTGGGTATCAAAAAAAGTGTTGTGGTGGTAGTTGTTGTTAGTGGAGAGCTTACGTGGACTGTCCTTTTGTCGCTCGGTTGATGTAGTTCATGCTTCTGCTGCTGATACCCCGCGTATCAGAAATAAAGGAAAACAAGTGCTAGTTACGTGAAAAGAACATGAAAATTAAATACAAGGTGTCCAGAACCTTTCCTGACAAACGAAAACTACACATACTTGACATGATTTTATGTCGATTTAACCTGAATTACCTTAATCCAAAAATGCCTCCTAAGGGAGATAGAGCCACTTGAAGATGGCACCGTCAAGTCACTTTTTGTTAAATATCTCAAAAACACCGCTACGTAATAAGCTCAAACTTGGTACAATTAATATGTCGATAATGACAAACTGGCCCGTGAAAACAAGATTTTCTTATTGCCATCAAAAGCGGTCCACTTGGGGGGGGGGGGGGCAACAGCTTTTTAACGAAAATTTTTTATTTTGAGTTTTTTAATGGAACTTTACGATATTTTCCATACAAAATGAGTTGTTAGTTGAAATCGCTATCTCGTACCATTTGCGAGAAAAAAATCAATTTAAACTTTTCGTGTTTCTGGCAGAAAATATCGTTTCATTACTGAATTTTGCTTACAATGCCTAGTTGACTGTTTTGATATCAAACAGTTATTGTTGTATTAAAAAGATATTTCTTGTGTTAGTTGCCCTTATTGTTATTTTTTATGTTAGATACAAAGATTGTATTATACTATCTTTAGAAAATAAAACATTTGTTTTATGAATCATGATTTCCACAAAATTTTACAGCAAATTAAATAACTAATTAAAACAAGTAAAATCAGACACTCTTTGTTGATTTATCACAGCCAACCAGACATTGAAAATATAATTTTGTAATGAAACGGTATTTTCCGCCAGAAACACAAAAAGTTTAAATTTATCTTTCTCGCAAATGGCACGAGATAGCGATTTTCGACTAAGGGCACATTTTGTATAGCAAATATCGTCAAGTTTTCAAGTTTGATATAACTTCCATTAAAAAATTGAAAATAAAAAATGTTCGTTAAAAAGCTGTTGCCCCAAGTGGACCTCTTCTGATGGCAATAAGAAAAACTTGTTCTCAGTGGCCGGTTTGTCATTATCGACTTATTCGTTGTACCAAGTTTGAACTTATTACGTAGCGGTGTTTTTGAGATATCTAACAAAAAGTGACTTGACGGTGCCGTCTACAAAGGGCTCTAGCTCCCTTAGGAGGCATTTTTTGATTAAGGTAATTTAGGTTAAATCGACATAAAATCATGTCTAGTATGTGTAGTTTCCGTTTGTCAGGAGAGTTTCTGGACACCCTGTATAGTCGATACCATATACTTAACCTGGGGCATCAGTCTTCGCGTCGAATGTTTGTATGATTACCCGGAATGGGCAACCACCTCTGAACGGTATATGTTGGTCACTCCCCACAGGTTCATTGCAGTTTTCGCCTGAGCAAGCGCCACTGCACCTTGCGGATGACAGGGTTGGGGCTTCTCCATATTAAGACCTCCGAGGAGGGTTAATACGGAGTCGAACCCTAAAGCGTATTTGGCAGGCGGGGTAACGACAGCGGTTGCAGCTGATTTCGGTACTTCGACCTTCTCAACTTTGACTGCCGTCTCTCGGGCGTAACTGACGTCGGTCTGAGGTCAAAGGAACTGTGTAGCTAGAGAGATGGTTCACGCACTTGGCCCTGTCGGTGCAGGGTCTGGAGTAGTGATATTCGGTGCACTTGAAACAGCGTGTCGTCGCCCTGCAGCAACGCGGTGCGAGGCGGAAACCGTAACACGAGTGACAATGTCCGATATCAGTTTTCCGCCGCAAGTCTTCTACAGTCACTCGAAGGCAAGCGACGTACACAATTTCCCGGATCTTCTTGTTGTCCACCTATGTTGGTATCTTTACCATCCAAAGGGGATCTGGCGTCGTCGCTGCTTCATCATGAAAACAGAAAGTACTTTAATGTTTTGTAGTTTTAGCTCTGAGCTAACGTCTACTTCGGAAAGTTCTACAAGCATGCCACGTATCATAACCTTAGCCAAACGTTCTCCCTTTACCTGATAGGTGAGAGGCGTACTACCGTTGTCTGTCTAGTTCGCGGGAGAACTACACCCAGTTCTCCTTCTGACGGAGTATTACCGGGGGCACTTTCTACCTGATGTCCTCTCGGATCGTTGTTTGCTCCACAGCTGTAAGACTGTCCATAAACTCTTTTAGGGCCTGGAACACGTTATCGGTGGGCGTCGGCGTAGACGAGTGAGCCTTCCGTGTTTATTGGGCTTCTTTTTTGGCTTTTTAAGCCTTCGGTAGTGGATCCCTGGCTGGGGCCTTCTCGCTGTATCGGTGCGGGGGCGGCGTTGGACGTCGAAGGATCTGTTAGTGGGGCCTCTACTAACGGGGCGACGTCTGGTGTCATGTTTTCCGGTCTTCTCATCTTCTCTTGTTGCTGTCGTGCTACGAGGTTTCATTAACATTGCTTTATTGTACTTAAACACTTTAAAATACATGAAAAATGAAGAACAGTATTTTTCAGACATTTTTTTTAACTAACACAAAAACTTAATCGGTCGGTAACCATAATAACAAACATTACTATAATAATTAGCGAACATATGAGTGATGCCATCTAGCAGACAAATAGTAAAGTTACAAATAAAAATATTACAGAAAAACATTACCATTATTAAGGAAGCTACAACAGTTGTCGATCAGATGCCAAATTTGGAACAGCTATTTTATTTGCTGGTTACAAAATGTATCTACAAAAAAAATATACGTTGCCCACTTCAAACATTATATTATTTTTCCAAAATCTTTACACATATGCATTGTGTCCACCTAACAATAAAAATTGTAGACAATAGTAGAGTGTTTAAAATTAACAATACGAGTATGTACAGGCTGTTTCATTAAGGTTGACCACCGGGAATTTCCCGAAAACTACCGAGCGTTCAAATTTAGGAAAAAAAATGATTAAAGTGGTCATGGGAAATCCTGGGAGTAAGTTCTGCTTTTCCAAAAAGGGCGCGCACTTGAAAAATAAATATAACAATTCTAATTTTCAAAAGCTACTTTAGAATTAATAACATTAATGTCGTTGCTTACGATATGCTTGCCGTATATTTCGAATGTTTTCAAAATGCACCTGTTGCGGAACGAGAAGGCACCATACCCACTGGAAGAGTATTTCGGCGACTAGCAATATGTTTGAGTCAAACGGGAAATGTACGACCCATTGCAGATCCAATCAGAAGACGTCCGGTTAGGAATAACGACAATATTATAAACGTTCTTGCGTACGTGGAAACGGATCCCCAGTTAAGCACAAGAGAAATTTCCATAGAGCTAGGTTCAAGTGACACTTCGGTGTTCCGAATTTTAAAAAACTTAGAGCTGTATCCCTATCATGTAGTTTTACACCAGGACCTATCAAAAGGAGACTTTGACAGGTGGTTTGGCTATTGCTATTGGCTCAATTCCTTTCCTTGGTTTTATTTACTATTGGCCACAAAACTAATACAGATGGTGCGGATTTTTAGGACACAGAATTATCGGGTCGGTTACTTTTAGTGGCCATCTAAATGGCTAATCTCATTCAAAATTCCTCTTCACCATGTGTGCGCGTGAGTGCGTGCATGTGTGCGCGCGCGCGTGTGTGTGGATGAATGGTAATATCCACCATACCAGAACGAAAATATGTACGTACTTCAAATTTTGTATTTAAACTTGTTTTTATTTCTCCTGGAGCTGATTAGAGTTTTGGAGAAATTCAGCGGCGGGGAGAGGGGTGTAACGTGCTAAAGTTTGTAACGTGCTAAATTCGCTAACATAAATTAAATTATAAGAAGTACACTTGTATTCCCTCTGTACTCCAATGACATAATGTAACTGTGGTATTTACTTATTTAATAGCATATAATTGTTAATGTATGTCATTCACGCCAGATGGCGGCATGAAAAATGTAATAATTTGGAACTTCCTTTATTGAAATTTTTATCGATACAAAAGCGATCTATATAACAATTTTTGCTTGAAAAAGGGTTGATCACTTTTCCTCTTCCTTCTGCCGATCGCCTTCTTAGCAACGCTAGAAAATTTCAACATTTCTTCTGGAAAATTTCTAACAATTATTATATCGCGTTTTTCAATTATATCTACGGTTGTTTTTGGATGTTGTACAACTACAGCAAGTACAGTTTATTAGGTTTAAGTATTTTCGGACGCTGTGCTATCGTTACTGTGTATGATTTTCTTTCAGGTCAACACAATGAAGGATCTTTCATTGTATGAAGGGAAACGTTTAAATTTTAGATTTTATTCTTGCGTTTAAAAATTAATCACTGGGTAGGTTCAAGGTTAACTGAACCTGATCAACTTGCAAACGTTATTATCGATTTTTTATTGTGGTTAATAACCGTAGTGACCGACATTTTATTTATTTAGTCAAATTTCCATTCCTATGTTCCACGATACATTTTAGTTGAATAATTTAGTTTAAAAATATTTTTTTGCTCTCTTTTTGAGTGGAGTAGTACCCACACATATTTATTTTTGTTTCTTTTGGCTGGTTATATTATAGTTTGCTAGTTACATTACAGTGGTCTCTTACTTCCCTTCCGTTCGTGTGTTCCTATCATGTTTTCCCTACTCGCCTCTTTCCTCATCACTATCCAGGAGTCGGGATAGTGGTGCCTGTTTCTACTAAAGGGGAGCGACTTCTGGCGCCGGCATTAACATCTCTTATCTCTCAACCCCGCCCGAACCGACATTGAGCTAGATCGTTTGATTAACTACGTACAGGTGAGTAAGAACCCTTTCTTTTTCCTCCGGTTCCCACTTACACACGTGACAGCGGGTTTATTAGGAGCTGTTTTTATTTTTATCAAATAGTTTTGAAACAGTTGGATATGAAACTGCCAATATACAGAGCTTACCCATATAGATTGATTATGTAGCGGCAAAAAGTTACCAAGGGAGAATTTAAGTGCTAGCTAATTTTTTTTTATATCTGAACAATGATTAAATTTATATGAAAATGTGTGGACACATTTTTTAAAGAAAATTTAATTTTGCTTAGATTCTTGGTATAAAGTTTCTTAATATAAAGCGAAATAAGTGTAAAAATTAAATAAATATAATTGAAAACTGTATTATCGATATATCTATAGAAGCCGCGGCTTTGGATTTTTTTTAGGTTAGCATCTAGATGTCTATTAGTCTCTATCTGACATGAAGATTTAAACCTCTGTTTGATATAAACTATTTTTCTTACAATGTTGCCTATTGTAATGAACTTATTATAAAAGTGGTTTACCAACATTATCTTAAAAAAAATGTTATTGAAATTATTTCATTACTTTTAATTTCCACTTTGTAGGTTGGAAGGTCGTGTGTTCCACACCAGATATTTTAAATGTTAAGTACGTAAACCGCTGGATTGGAAGGGGTAGTCTGTGTTCGTGGTTACCTAGATCACCAGGTTTAAGTGTGTTAGAGTTTTACTTGTGGGGATAAATGAAAAGCATTGTCTGTAAAGCGCGATCAACCAGAAAAGGCAACATGATTAGGTGAATTGAAAGTGCCACAAATTCAGCTTCACGTGCAGAAAATGAAACAACTATTTCTAGTTCTAGAGTAAGAATTTATTAATAGTTTTATTTTGCAAAACGGAGGTCATTTTGAACATTTAATAAAACCTTTAAATTGATCCCTTATGATAATTATTTTTGGAGTGTTTTCCTAAACAGTTTTCCATTATTATTTTATGATCCATTGGCCTGTAAACACGCTGTAAATTTGGTCCTGTACATAATTTGACCACCTTGTACATTATGGTTCTTAGAAACTAGCGTTTACCGTGTTTGTTGAATAGAGCACAATCTCCAAAAATGAATTTAACTTATACTGATTATAAAGCCTTAAAGGAATTACGTAACAATAAAGACATCATAATTTTACTAGGAAATAAAGAACGAGCTACTGTTTTAATGAACTACATAAACAAAGCTAATAGTTTACTAAACGATTCTGTTTACACTAAGCTATCATTCAATCCTAACAACAAGTTCAAGCTATTAACTACGGAACTGATAAAGGAATCAAACTTACTAGCTGAAATAGTTAAGAAACTAACACCGCAAGATCCTACAATACTAAGACCAAACACATGTGGTGTTTACGAAGTACCATGCCGTTGTAAAGTCTATATTGGTGAAACTAGAAGAAGCATTAACATCAGTTTAACAGAACACAAAGACGCTTACGTTTACTTCATCCTACTAAATCAGCCTTTACGGTGGTCGGACATGAATTTTGGTCAAAAATATAGTTTTTTATTTTTTTAACGTTTTAGATACTTTGACTCTTCAGATTAAATTTCATACCTCATTTATAAAATGCTGACGATTATTTCACATAATATAAACCCGAAGGCGGAAGAAAGCTGGTGGAAGTATCAAATTGCGTTAGTCCAAAAGAAAAAATACAACCACAGTGAACTTGAGCAATCCGGAATTACTGAGAAGATTCCTGAACAAAGGGACACAAAATCCTAACGAGCCAGTAAATAACATTATTTGGTCCCGAATACCGAAGACTACTGTTGTTATGCTACATACTCTGCAGCTTGGTGTCTATGAAGCTGTGGCTACATTCAACAAGAGAAGCATAGTGAGAGCTGACATTTTGGAAAAATTAGGGATGTTTCCTGGCATCCAATGCACTCAAGTGATAAAGTCGCTGGATGAATTAGGTAAAGCAGCTCAAAAATTAGAGAAAAAGTGCCGAGAACAACCTTCCATAGCTAAAAAGAGACTGGAAGACATGTGTGAGGAGAGTGAAGACCCAGGTAATCCAACATGTTGAGCTGGAATGCATGTATTCGTGCCATTGAATTGCGTTTTTGGAAAGCTCATATTTTTGTCTCTAGGAACATTTATCTAAAAAACTTAAGAGATATCAGCGTAAGATTTTTATTTTATTTATCTCGTTTAACAACATATTTTAAACAGAAGATTTGTATTTATGAGCATTTTTTCTAACTTTTATCAAGTTTTGAAAATTTTTTCTTAGGTTAAATTTTAAAAAATCTTTAAAAAAATTCTAATTATGGCATTTCTAGAAACCGTCCGACCCCCCTTAAACACTGTACACAATATAAAATTTTAGCAGGGATATAAAGCACCCAAGTAAAATCCATTGCATACTGTGAGAGGTGTTATGTTTTAAATGGTCTTGGTCTAATAACGGCCATGTAATTGTGGGAATTACCGCAATATTTCTCATGTGCATTTTAGCGATTTAAGAATATTGTTACAGATTTTAATACGATTAGTATGTATTTTGCACAATAAAATTGGCTGACTTTATAAGTACTTAAAACAGAAACAAATTGTAGGAAATTCTACCTCAAATTTTATCACATATAGGCCAGAAACTTTGGTCCTGTACTAAAAAAAAAACTATTCATCAAACCACTTAAACGATGCGGAATTCTTTAACCATTATGCACAAACGATCATTGGTACAGTAACATAACCCTTGATCGAAAATGGCTTATTTCATGGGTTGTTATCTACAAACGTTTCAACTGTTAGTTTAACATCATTTATTTTCATTTAGTTGAACCCATACATTATTTCCCGCTTGCACCTTCTTATAATATTTGGGAAGTTAAATAAGTAGGTATACCAGAAGAATAAGTCATTGATAAATTATGTTTTTTCCGTTGATGTTTCTTGGTTATTCTTGGGTACGTTTTGAGAAAAAAACTTCATATGCACATATGACCTAAAAGTTTTAACTTTTGAACACCTGAAGTTTTAAGAAAAAAAATTTTTTTATGATAACTTTGGTATGACCCTAGATATTTTTGTGAAACGTAGTACCCGTCTTCTATGCATCAAAAGGCATTATTATCTGCTGTACAACATAATTTTTTATTCTAGTAAGTGGCGTTCGTGCTGAATTTGCACTGAACCGTTTTAAAGAGAAAATAGATACGCCATTGCTTTTTCTCAAAGTAAAAATTATTTTTGAAATGCTCATTCCTTTCGCGCTTCTAAGTTTAATAAGTACTAAAATAAAAATATCTTGACGTTAAAAAACAACAGTCCGTTAATCAAATGCAGCAGTAGTTATTAGTTATATAAAAAAGAAAAACTCTAAATTGGTTGAAGATTGGTTAAAAATCGTTGGTTCAACCAAGAATAGAATAGAAAAAAATTATCCAATAGTTTTTTATCTTATCTGCTGAAGCATGTTAAAACTCCATTTTGTTGTAGGAGAGTAAAAATTCAATATACTTTTCTAGAATATTGCAATTGAAAGCGATTAAAGGGGAGGGCGGGCTGTTTGAGACTTCCTAGCTCCTTCAGCCACAATCATGGATTCCCATCATATATGCATACATTACGTATTATATGCATGGTGGGATTAAGGATGGGTATGGTCAGGATAGGATCGGAAGGAACGGAGTTAGGGTTCTTACTGGGAAAATACTACCCCTGCATTTGCCTAAGTAGCCACACATGATGTGCGTATATGCAGTGACCATGTCGCTACCTGTGTATGAGGAAAACCCCCTGGAAAACCTCATACAAGGTAGACGGTAACGGGAATCGAACTCATTACCTCCCGAATGCTAAGCAGGTCGTATCACCACTAGGCTACTACCTCGGTGGTAGCATGCCAAAAGTAAGTGCTAAATATTGAAAGGTTTTTTGGAAACGATCAGATTGTACCAATTATGTGCGACAAACGAAATAGTTTTATAGCACTCTCTAAGCAAATATAATTTCACAATATTTTATATAAATATTTTTTTCTCAACGCGTTTCAATAAAACATGTATCATTATCAAGAGAAAGTATATATATATACAATCCAGTCCAAAAAATAAGGTGACATTGCATTTATTTCAAAAAATCTTTAATTATCCTTCCAAAAATAATTCATCGCCTTCAAAGTAATCCCCTACAGACACAATGCACTTATTCCAACGTTTTTTCCAATCCTCGAAGCATGAAGAATAGTCACTTTCAGGTATGGCCCTCAGAACACGTAGCGATTCACATTGGATGTCTTCAATCGACCCAGAACGGTGTTCTCAGAGAGGTCTTTTCAGTTTATCGAATATACAGAAGTCATACAGTGCCAAATCAGGAGGATACGGTGGTTACGGAACGGTGGAGTTCATTATGAAAAAACCACGAAGAACCAATGCAATGTGAGATGGTGCATTTTCGTGGTGCAAAAACCAACAGTTGTCTTTCCATAAATCCGGCCTCTTTTTGCGAATAGCTTCATGCAAACGACGCATAACACTCAAATAATATTCCTTGTTGACAGTTTGATCCGGCGGCAGGAACTCATAATGCACAACACCACGATTATCGAAGAAAACAGTCAACGTGACCTTGATTTTCGATCGACTTTGGCGCAGTTTGTTTGGAGTGGCCTCACCTTTCGCACGATATTTGCTTGATTGATCGGTTATTTCCGGGTCGTATGCATAATTCAAAGTCTCATCTCCAGTTATGATGTGTTTCGTTATGTTCTGATAGTCACAAAGCATTGTTTCACAGATGCTAATACGACGCTCTTTTTCGAACAAATTGAGTATTTTTGGCACAAATCGAGATTTGACGCGTTTGAGGCACAAAACATCTTTTACAATGGTATTGACCGAACTTTTCGCAAGGTATCTACAAGTTGATGGTTGATCGTCGTCTTGGTCACTCTTCATCTCGGCCTTCTTGAAACTCTTTGCACCGCTTGTAAACAATTTTCGTCATAGCCATGCCACCAAAAGCCTTCTGCACCATTCCTAACGAATCGGTAGCGGAAAATTTGTTCCGCAGACAAAATTTAATGCAAAATCTTTGCTCAACAAATTCAGATATTGTTAGTATCGCCGAATGCAGCGTTTCGATGTGTACAACCAAGCGTAATTACTCAAATAGTAATGAATAGTTTGAAGTGAGATTTCGCAAAGATGTGAAGGACAGTTGTACTAACCTCAAAACAAAAGAGTTTTATCGATTCATTTTGCGTGCGACGTTTAAATCTAAATGTCACCTTATTTTTTTGGACACAGTATTAAGTAAAACAACAACAAGTAGTCATGGTAACAAATTATTAACAACAAACTTGAATCTATTATTAAAATGTTACTTAAACATAAAATTATAATTTACAAGTTTGTTGTTTTAACTTGATGATTTTTACCTTCTAACCTACATATACACATGTAGGTATAGAAGGTAATGCAATCGACTTTATTCTCACTATCGCTAAATCGACTTATTAGCTCATTTTACAACTTTGGCCTAGTTTCGAAACGATTGGCCCTGATGTCTGGATGTATGTCTGTGTGTATGGATGTATGTTAGTATCCACAATAACTCCAGAACAAACACTCCTACGTACTTTAAATTTTGTATTTATGCATGCTTTCATTTGGCTTGGTGATCATTATCACTGTAGACAGTATAAACTCGCAGCTTTTAACTTTTTGGTTCATCGATTGCTTAATTTTCCTCTTTCAGTTCAAAATTATAATAAAGAATAAAGAAATTGCTGCATACAATGGGTTTTCAGATGAAGTAGTTATGAATATAGTTAGGAAACAAATACATAGGATGAGGATTAAGAACATAACTACATTAGGTAAGGCTAGGGAACAAATAGAAACAAAGTGTGTAAAGTTACCAAACTATCCTGCTTATACAAAAGGTCTATCTAAAAATCTTTTACAAAATTAATTTGAAAACAGTCACTACTTCAGATAGTTTTCAAACTTTTTTAGGCAATCCAAAAGATAAACTTGATAAGCAGGATAGCTCGGGAATTTATAAGATTAATTGTAAAAATTGTGAACAAATATATGTGAGGCAAACTAAACGACCTATCAAATTTCGCTTTAAAGAACATTTAGCTCATATAAAATACAAACGTTGGGACAAGTTTGCCGTAGCCCTACATATGTTTGATAAAAATCATGTAGTAGATGAGGCATCATTAATCAAACATGTTAGTAATAAGCACGAACTTGATTGTTATGAAAGTTTAGAGATGTTCAAAAACAGACAAACTCTAATGAATGATGATGATCAAGGACCTTTAGGCTACTCAGAACTCATTAAACTTTCATAACTTTCACTTTCACTTTCACTTTCACCAGATTAGCAACGAAGCGTCACTCGCTGATAGTATATATGTTAGAAATCTTCTGTAGTCCGCCCTAGTCGACTGCTGATGGTGATAGTGTAGCTATCGAAACGCGTTCGGTGTTTTTTAATTGTATGTGGTACGTGGGTGTATTTTGTTTGTTACAGATCCTGTCACAGTTCCAGTGTACCAGATTTTAATGGAATTTATCTTCTACTTTACGTACGCACTGTATAATTCTATTATTAAAATGATAGTTAAACATAATTAAAATTATAATTTATTATCAAGTTTGCTGTTTTACCTTGATGAATTTCCTACCTACATATACCACGTGAACAAAAAAAAACGTACCCCTGCTTCAAGTGTATATTCTACACATAAAGTGAAGACGAAAAGTCAGATAAAATGTTTCTCTAAAATGTATGGCTACAAAGTGACAGGCCCTAAAAGTTTAATTTTGAAAATCGTTTTTCGCAAATAACTCGAAAACCTTTAGGAATTTCAAAATACTATCCCCGAAGAAAATTATTTCTTTGTTGACGAGAATTTTTCTGGTTTGATTGGATTGTGTATGAATGGACTGGAAGTATTAGTTTTCACATTGTTCCCGTGTACTTTCTTTTCAAACTTTTTTGTGAGTGATTTTTCAGGTGTTTTGGGTCCGTTATTCAATTTTCTGTAAATTTGGTCCTCTTGATTGAAGGTGATAAAGTGAACGGTTTACGAGTTATTTGCAATTCTATCAATCACGGTCAATTAAATACTACCGGGACAAAATTTAGTAAGTGGGCAGTGGACTAAAAGTCATAGTTGTCAAAGAGTTTATTAAGTTAAACAAAGTATTAATTAACAAACAAATTAGTTGATTAAATGTTCGAATTGTTCACTGTCGACTGCTATGCATCTACGAATTCTTTTCATGATTGACTGACGTACGTTGAAAAATAATTGCGGATCATCTTTTATTAAATTAGAGCAATCAAAAATTCGTTGCTGAAGATGTTGAACGTTTGTAATTGACACCGAATACACCATGTCTTTTAAACGACCCCAGAAAAAAAATTCATAGGGTTCAGATCCGGTGAACGTGCAGGCCAAGGAACTGATCCTCCACGTCCAATCGAGTTTGCATTAAAAGTTACATTCTATGACCGCCTAGCAGTGAGTGCAAAATGAGGAGGTGTACCATCGTGCATGAAACACATCCGACCCCTAACATCCAGATGGACATTTTCTTGATTGATTGATTGATGAAATCGTAAATAACTCGTAAACCGTTCACTTCATCAACTTCAACCAAGAGGATCAAATTTGCAAAAAAATAGAATAAGAAACCCAACAAAGGTCACCAAAATACCTGAAAAATCACACACAAAAAAGTTGGAATAGAAAGTATACGGGAATAATGTGAAAAGAAATATTTCCAGTCCATTCATAGACAATCCAATCAAACCAGAAAAGTTTTCGTCAACAAAGAAATAATTTTCATTGCGGATAGTATTTTGAAATTCCTAAAGGTTTTCGAGTTATTTGCGAAAAACGATTTTCAAAATTCAACTTTGAGGGCCTGTCGCTTTGTAGCCATACATTTTAGAGAAAAATCTTATCCGACTTTTCGTCTTCAATTTATATGTAGAATATACACCTGAAGCAGGGGTATGTTTTTTTGGTTCAGGTTGTACATATAGAAGGATATGCAATCGACTTTATTTTCACTATCGCTAAATCGACTTATTTGTTCATTTTATAACTCTTGGCCTAGGTTCGCCAAGATCTGCGCTGATGTCTGGATGTATGTCTATGCGTATGGATGTATGTTAGCATCAACAATAACTCCAGAAGAAAAACACCTACGTACTTAAAATGTATTTATGCATGCTTTCGTTTGGCTTGGTGATGATTAGATTTTGGGAGAAATCCAGTGGCGGAGAGGGAGGCAGTTTTGGTTTTTATCAAATATTTCTAAAAAGCTGCATATTTCAAAGATGTAAAAATACTCAGATATAGACCTTAAACATATCTATTAATTATGTTTTACGCAATTTAGCGTAATTTAGAGGCAAAAAATGGCTAAGGTAGAGTTTAAACGTAATTATCCTTAAAAAATGTTATTAAAATTATTTTATTTCTTTTAATTTCCGTTTTCTAGGTTAGAAGATCGTGTGGTGTTCCACACCAGATATGTTATAATAACTATTCATATATTTTCGCTGACGTGCATGAAACGCGTTGAGAAATAAGTATTTAAAACATTGTGGAATTACATTTGAAACATAGTGCTGTTAATTATGGAATTCCACGAAGTAAACTTTCAGAATATATTGGAATATTTTATTATAAAATTAATTGTTTAACCTACATCCGAAAAAAAAACACCGTTAATTTCCAAAACTGACATGTAAAATTAAACGGAGAATGGGCACAAAGGTGAAAAGCAACAACGTGCATGGCCAGAATAGTATGGAAAATAAAATCGTGCACGTTACAAAGTGTTTTCCTTAATTACAATTAGTACACTCGTAGTGTAGGATGGACCAAAACCAATACGCAACAGTTGGAACAAATTCACAGAAATAAGTGATCATTTTGTATATATCTTTGGCATTAATCTAACCCTGATGCTAAATAGTCATATCAAGACTAGATATATTTAGGTAACATTAGCAATTAAGTATCACAATAACCAAATTACAAAATAAACGCAGTTATAACCGTCACTCAACTATGTCTAAAATACCTTTCTGAAAATTACCATATAATACGCAATGCGTTTAGTAATTTTTATTTCTACTTACGATTATTATTTCCTTAATAGTTATATTACGAAATGTTTATTTAAGAATAGTTTTTAGAATGTATAAATCAGTATATGACAAAATTGCTTTAGAGGGTCATAAGTTAATGTAGTGTAAACATTTCTCTTAAGCAACAATAAATTTTGGAATCTTGATAAAAGGTATTTGGTGTTACACCAAGATGAAAAACAGAATTACAAGCGGAATTACAGAACAACATCCAATAAAAATTGAAAACAGTATAAACCAAGGTTTCTTAAATAAAAACATAGTAGTAAACAAAAATTAGCTAAAAACATAAACACGCTTTTAGTTAAACCGCCTGTTTCGATTTTCCTTTTCTATCATTAACAGCTTTTTTTTAGTTGCATGACCGCTTCAATTTTCCTTTTCTACCATTAACCAAGTAATACAAAGACCAAATGTAATTTGCTTATCATATCAAAACTAAATTTCTTTAAAATTACAAGAAATGATAATTACCTGAACTTGTATATTATTAAGTGTATAGTAAAAAAGCGTTGATCTCAGAAATTTTTATTATGGTTAGATAGTATCGTTTTGTGGGAAAATGTGCTGTAGTAGTTATAAAAATTCAAACAAAACACGGCCACTAAAGAATATAGCTATAAAGACAAGATTATCCTTTTTAGTATTAACGAGTGTCAATGCCGAAAAACCAATAAAATTTGTATTCGAATACTTTAACATAGCTACTAATAAACATCAGAAAACAGCAAAAAATTAAAACCTTTTTTGTGTTTACATATATAAATGCATAAAATCAGATTCAACGCTGTTTAATATACGTCAATAAATTTTTTTGTTTCTTATTAGAGTGCGTTATACCAAAAACTAATTTATAGATATTTTTTATAGGTGATGTATTAGCATTTACGAGTCAATTACAATAATATCTTTTTCTATGTATCTTATAACATTAATATATTTTATAATCTGTTAATTGCTATTAATACGAGCTTACTTTATTACTCCTTTTATGATTAGTTTTTGTATAAAACTCATGTTAACTCATTAAGCAATATAGCCAGACAGGACTATAAAATCAAACCCTATCGATTAATCGGTTGGAATTTTCTTTTTGTATTTCTCTTATTTTAAATTTTCACAGTGAAATTTTTTTATTGTAAAGCGTATTTAATTTTAGGTTGAAATCAGAATGTCACTTACAAAGCTATAATTCAATGCAATTAAATTTTAATGCGTGCGTTGTGCATTGCAGGATTGGTTTCGATAAATTCAGTGATGATTACATGGCAATGTTTCATAAACAGTTTCGTTGAA